>JAVTVY010044879.1:0-217552 GCA_036873755.1 Hanleya hanleyi
CAGGTCAAACTATTTTTTCTCGTAACGTTTATTGAAAATGTCCTAGGTGGCGCTGCTGGTGTGGTTCTAGTCACGTGACCACCCTAAAAATTTGCATACAATAATATTTATCCATCTCTGCACCTGTACAAAATTTCATGATCCTAGGTTTACCAGAACCGGAGATCCAACATATGCTATATAGTCAAGTAGCATCTGCCCTTAAAGATGGGTTTTTTTCTGCTTCAAACTCCAAAAACGCTGTTCAAAAAATTAGAAGAAATAGGTTAATATCTGAATCTTGCTGTACATTGAGAAGAACTGTATGACAGCTTAGACATTGTACATACATGCATTTATAATTAATTACCTGTTTGGTTTCATACATGTATCTGTGCATACATATATTATGGTGGGGCACTGTGCTTCCAAGATAAAGCTGTTCTATGTTTGTGACCTTCGTGATCAGTCTGGATATCATCACACCAGGCATAAATCCTTCTTTAAAGAATTGTCCCAACAACATTTTATATTTTTGCCCTTTCAGTTAATCAAGCCAAATGATGAGATCTATATATATCTGGCCGTAAATAATGATCCTGTTTTATTGAACTTTGAATGATTGCTCTGGGGTCAGTGTCCAGGGATATGGATTTCCCCTTTCAACTTGTTTTCTCTTTCCCATTTTCCAGATGGCCCAGCCTAACAGGGTTATGGGAGTATGCCTCATTCATTGCACAGGGACCACCGCTGGCTTCATGGAGTCCCTGAAAGATAAAGTAAATAATCATGCTACTACATGTGGATGTATCTCTGGAGTACCATCCTTGATCTAATTGCAGATATTGATGTCTCTTGGTGTCATTTGTGACTGTTAATCACCCCTGTGGTAACATTAAAGTAATTGTCTCATTGCCCATTTGATTCACTAAAGTCCATGATAGAGTAATTTCAGGACTGTCAGATCATTGTGATCACCTCTAAACCCCAGATCACTAACACATTGTCAGATAGATATGCCATTTTATTACGCCTCAGAGTAGCTTGTTTGATAGCCGATTGGTCAATTGCCATCCCATAATAGTTCGTATTAGGGCAGCCACACACCTAATACGAACAATCACGTGTTACCGTTACCATAGTGGAAGGTGGAATTGACGTAGCCTGTCATTCAATGCAGCCGACACGTCACAAAACGAAGAGCTACGTCGTATCAATGGCTTTGTGACGTTGCGCCTCAGCGTTTGCTTTCAACCCAAAGACGTTGAGGGCATGCGCGACATTTTCGTATTAGGTCAGGAAATGTGAATCAGTTGAAGTTGTCTTACGAAAACAAACCGCATTTAATCGTTGTTGTCGTCGCCTTTTCGGCTTAAACAAAGGCTCTGACGGCTCGACCGATAAGAATTCCCCACACTTGACCATGTAAATAGTTTGTATGCCCCCTCAAACAAACATCATAACTGATAATCTCTCATTTTCTGTTGATGTTGGAATGTTGAAAGGAAAGTATCTGTAATATTGCTTTATTGGTTCATTCATTTGGAGAGATAATTCACTAATTTTCACTGCAGATAAGTCGAATCAATTGGGATTTCTCATGAAGACCTTTTCTCTTAAAAGACCTTTCTTTGTGACTGCCTCGGATCCAATTTTTGTTCATTGCTCATATGGATAAGGCAGCTGAAGACGTGCCTGATGTAAAGTCAGAGTGCCTTGATACCAGTGATGTCGCATCAGAACTTCACAAAACTAACTACCTTGCCCCCAGACTCAGGGAGATGGATAAAATTTTCTCTGAACCATGCTCGAAGAAACCCCAAAATATCTCCACATGTTGAGTCTATTTTAAAACCAATACTATTATCTCCTATGATGTAATTTGTGGTCAAAACTTTAATTATCTCCCTTTAGTTAGATTGATGACCCTTACAGTTATCTCCCTTCACATGTGTTTTCTGAAGATATTTATTGGAATATGATGTACTTCTATAGGTCATCAATTGGAAATTGGAACACATTGGGATGAACCCTACTGCAGAGGCTTACTTGGTTTTGCACAGATTTGGATCGGTGAGGAAATATTTTCCATTGGCTTCATTACTACATTTCAGTTCTTGACTTCAGAGTATTTCCTGCAGTTTTGGAAACCAATTTAACGTCTACTTGTTCACAAAACTGGAATAATCGTTGTAAGTAAAGAGGATACAAAGGAAAATACAGAAGCCTTATGATATGAAACAAGATTTAAAATACTATTATATCCTATATTTTCAGAAGATCATCTTCGTTACACCAAACCAATTTGTTCGTTCCTACTTCAAACCTGCCTTGGTCGGACGGGCTGCCAATATTTTTTAAAATAAGAAATGTCAATTTCATCTTACGACACAATCAACCACAGCACACGCCTCCTCTGTAGGCTGATGTAATGACAATACCAGTGAATCGCTGATGCCGTCTCAGAGCATGTTTCGCATAGATCATGGATAATACGTCCTGCATATTCATGAGACTATACAGGCTGCGTTTGAACAATAATGACCAAGGCAAGTTCAGAGCATGAGTGTAGAAATTGTCTTGGTGAACGAAGATGCACAAGATGGGTTTGGGGGGTGGGGACTGAAACAAAATGGATTTAGCTGTTTTGAAATCTTTAAATATAAAATGATACATGAACCTCATCAGTGTTTCCCTTCTACCACCTCTCATAATCCAGTACATAGAAATTCATCATAACTTAGCAGGACCTACATGTATGTGTCCAACAAAGGTTAACAAGGTCAATGGAGGGCTGTCATTATCAGAGGTTTGGGATTTGACATGTACATGTAATGTAGTGTGATCATAATGAGCCATTTACAAGACACAAACGGGATAGGAAATAGTCATTCATTTCTTGCTCTAAATTACAAGAATAGTTTTTGGTATACTGTACATGATAAATGTGTGTATCTTTTATGGATATCATAAATCTACTAGTATCTAAAATGGAGAATAATATATCTAAGCTTATTTAGCATCACTGAAGCATCCCATGTTGATATTGGGGAGCAGTACTACAGTGTTTGTAAGTCTATTTTAGGTGAAGAGGTGTGTTATGGCCAGTATGTTTAATACTTTATTGATATTTCTCTGTTATTCACATTTATGACGTTACTGAGATTTATTCCCATTTATGTAGATTTCCTTGAGTGATTTTAGTTGTAGTATCAGTTTTATTCCCGACTTTGGTTCCTACCATCACCATGTTTACAGTGTCCCCTCCGTCACAAATCAAGATAGAGCTACAACATTGACACATTTCACCCCTTACACATCACACTGTGACTTCACGACTTCTTCTCTAGCTCCCTAAACTCTTTTCGGTATTGTTTTTCATATAACTGTCAAACTGCATGATGATTGAATCTCCCTGCATATTTGAAGTTCATTACACTATATGCAGGTACCGGTATGCTACATGTATCATTTTTAGTCCTATTTGCATGAACATGTTTTCAGTTTTCAACTCTCAAATAAATGTTGTACAGCTGTTGTTCCTCTTACAAGTTGAATGTGAAGCTTTTGACTGTTTAGAATAGACATTGTAGATATGAGCTAGCTTTTCTTTCAGGTTGTCCATGTGTCTGTCTGTCAGTCCACCAGCGTATCGTCCATTGTGGACAGGATCCAGCTCTAACTTTAAAGTTTGATATTAATAGAAATCAAATTGTACCTTCAATATGCACTGTAGGATTAATACAGTCTTTCCATAAAACAGAAATCATGGCTTATGTAATAGAAAAACTAAAAATCAAGATGGGAAGTGGACAGGGAGGTTGTTACATTCGTACGTGTTTTGTCCGTTCTTGCGTTTTTCATGAACTCCCTCACCCCCCTTGAATATTTCACAACCTGTTTAGCATGTAGTTCATGATACACTACGTTAATTTTACTATCAAATGAATGCATTGTGAAAAGGAGCTGACACTTTCTATCCAGAGAATCTGCCTCACTAAGCCACCTATTTGTGTGTTGCTGGTGGATCTGCTTATTGAGCAATAGAACACCTATTCCTTTTCACTTGCTACTCCATAGAGAAACTGCACTTATGCAAGGGGAATAACTCTTGATCTGGGTTATGTCAGAAATCTGTTTTCGTATCTTTGGCTGTGTTTGTATTTATTACTTACATGTACTAGATAGTCATTTGCACGTACTCAATTGTTCTGTCACTGCTTATTTATTATTTTTGTTCTCAATTTGACACAGTTTGAGTTTTACGCTTCCCTGTGGGTGTGATAAAGCTGCCGCTAACTAAACTATTTGTCGTTCTCTTCCATATTCTGTCACGTGCTGCTGATTTAAGAGTACCACTGAGGTAAAGTAATGACTGCCATAGGACTACTGACCACTCATATGTTCTTTTTTGTTTTAGTTTTTTCCCCATTAGCTTTTAACTAATGCTTCTTGAACATACAACATTTATTGTCAACAGCAAAAAAGTTTATGCAGCTTTGGTGTGGCGTCTGCATTTTCTTGTGTTTTCCCTATATCTACTTTGTTCTTCTACGATAAATATAGCTGAGAACCTGGTTGGTTAAACTACATTCTTATTACATGTAACTTCTTTGAACTGTTTCTGTTACCTTTTTCTTTCAAGTCCATTCTCTTACCTTCTGAGAAAGATCCCTTTCCTTTCTCTAACTTTTCTAACTCTCTCTCCCTGTATGAAAGTCCCTAGCTCTAAATAATACCTGTAAGTCTTGATTTCCATGTGCAGTATTGGAGTGCAATATTTTATCCAATCTAATTGATAGTTTGATCGAATATTCATAGAACAAATCAACAATCTGAACTGAAATGGTATTCTGATGTGTCGCTGTGATTGAAGTTTCAAAGGGTCTTTCCATTCATGTTGAAAATTCTCTTTCTATGGGACAAAAGGACTGATGAACAAACTAGTGGGGGACTTCGTTAAGTGTATTGAAAAATTCCTGAGATACATATATGTATATTCGCATTTATTACCTCTCAAGCAATTTTGTATTCATTAGCGGGATTGTGATTGGTTAAAAGGTTGGGTCGTATAAACCCATACACCCCGTGTGATGTCTTGTTACTCAGGGTATATGACAAACAACTCTCGTGCGATTGGAGATGATGCTCTTGCTTCGAAAGTTCAGCCGACCATATCTCAATATTTATGGAATATCTTTCAACCACTCGTTAAAATTTGATGTACCATAATAAAGTTATAAAATAGTGCATCATTTTCACTGAGGTGCCCAACCTTTTATCTCACCAAAAGGTGTCGTTTGTCCCAAAAATAAAAGTTGGTTTCCAAACGAAACAGATCAAAATGGATTGAGGTTGATTGCGTTTCTCGCGGTGCAATAGCAAAATGCGGACAGTTTCGTAACCGAAATTGCCCGCTAATTTGTCGTCGTACTGTTGGTTCTAAAGGAGAGCTTTTTCAATATTTTTGCTATAAGATAAAAAGATTTGAGGGATAATAAATTTGTTATTCAGGTTTTTCCCCAGGTGTATGGAAAGTTATGTCCCTCCCTGAAACTCATAATAATATTACAATCTTGTTTTTTTTCTTGCTGAAATCGTTTGCACCTCAAAATTCCCATTACACATACATGTATGCTGGGACCAGCTCACATTTGTATTAATATATATTTCTTGTCTTTGTCAGTTATTCATAACTGTACATATATATGACTTTCTGCATTGCACGAGCATGGTCTTTTAATACTGCCATATATAATGTGTATAACCTAAATATTTACTTGTATTCTTAAACCAACCCTAAGAACCACTAATATTTCATCATCCACTTTATAGCACAGTATCCTTCTAATACCTGTATACACTGCCTCATGAACTTTCATGGCTGTGTTGAGGAAGGAAGAGGCATTCCCACACCTCCTTGTTGAGATTTCATGAGGAAATTGCACGAAATGATCAAGTTTCATGGAATCCACTTGTACATGTATTTATTGTAATATGTTGTCTTACACTAAATACAGCATAAGAGGAGGGAAGGGGACCAGGAAAATTCATGGAGAATATATGTACAATATTATGAATGTGTATGATTTGCATGATTTTGAATAACCCCGTCATGAACGATTGATCATCTTTTGGAATGTATTAATTACCCTGTTTCATCTAATTATTCAGACAGCAAGACTTAACTTCAGGCATCTTCAGAGAGAAATTCCTCTAACATTCTATAAATGTCACAAGCAAGATTTCAATTCGTGAGATAAATAACATATCCATATCACAATATTTTGCCTCATTTGACATAAAGATGGTTTTATTCTGCTTTTAAGTTCGAATGCTGTTCAAATAATTGGAAGAAATAGGGTATGTTTACATTATCAGTGTTCTCCCCATGTTGGAATGATGGATGAAACTTGTTCTTGCCTGACTGGTCCGACTCTATTCCAGTTTCACTTTCGTTATCTTATTTCATTTACACCCATTTATTCTGCATGTTGACCTAGGTCGTGAGAGATCACAGATATTCCACATGTAGATAATGTCAGTCCCGAATGCAGGAATAGTTCTGGTTTTTAGGCCTCAGTGATTCCAGGCACCGTCAGTCTAGGTTATATTAATATGTGTCACAGTTCTTCTGGGCTCAATATTTTGGGAAGCACACTAATTGTCATTCCCCAATGACGTAGAGTGCCAGTGTATGGAGTCCCTGGGGTATGACTACCAGACGTATTACAGCATATCTGGGCTTTGCCATTCTATAATACACAGAGCACTTGTAACTATTTAGTAGTAGTATGACAGAACGATACACCTAAGCGAGATATAGAGATGACATTAGCACCCTGCACCTGTGCACATATACAAATCTGGACATACATGTGTTCTCTTGATATATGTACTCAATACCACATGTATGCAGAGGGGAAAGACTAGTGAGTATTACCGAGTGCAGTGTTGTTTTTTTTCAGCCTTGAATTCAATAGACCTAAACCCTGATGATGTATTATATCTCTTTCAGTCATGTGATGATTTATGCATTCGTTCATCTGCATGGCAGGTTCATCACTTACACAGAAATTTATCATCACTTATGTAACACGAAATTGATTTGTCAACGCACATGACATGTACCGCAAGGTGTGAAGTCATATGTGTAACCTGATACACCGAATCAAAGCATGCTCTGCCAGGGTTGCCAGTTCAGGGACCTCTCACTGGCAATTAAGTTGATGTCATGTTACATGAGGGAAGTACAGGCTAATTGAATTGTATTACGACCCCCACCGGTCATTGAATTGTCATGGATGTTGGGGCGTACATTGCATTATCGGATAGAAGTTGGATAAAATGCACATCAGGTCTCCGGGCTAATGTAATGAACAAAGCTAATCATTGGATCATACTTGTCCTCCATATAGACTAACACAGACTGGTGGTATGAAGGATATTATGCTGCCAATAAGCTATTTAAAGACCATTTTTACTCCACGGGCAAATTTTGGTCGAAGGGTATTGTATTGTCATCATCATCCCTGAATTCATTTTCCATATGCAATTAAGTTAGAATAGACCAGAAAATTGGTGAAGATGACCGACCTTGATCTATATTTCCAAGATCAAATTACTTGATTCGATTATGAGCTACATATATAGAATAGTATAGAGCTAAGAATTTGGTCATGTTCTACCAGAACCTCAGCATTATTTTTCCCCCCATCAGTTAAAACCTCTGGCAAAAGCTGACCTGGCCCAACTTTTGTGTGTATTTTTAAAAGGAGAGAACTCCCTTACTGCTTTGAGGTGTATTTGAGGTGTACTTGAGGTGTAGTTGAGGTGTACCTGTGAGGTGTACCCTCAGATATTATGAGGTGTATTTGAGGAGTAGATGAGGTGTAGTTGAGGAGTAGATGAGGTGTAGTTGAGGAGTATCGAAATATGCAAATTAGTACACCTCAATGAGGTGTACACCTCAGGTGAGGTGTACACCTCAGGTGAGGTGTACCCCTCAGGTGAGGTGTACCCCTCAGGTGAGGTACTAGCTGAGGTGTACTTGAGGCATATCCAATTTTGAAAAATATATTCATACCTCCATTGAAAATAGGTACCAGGCATATTTGTATTCTCATTTTTTAGTGAACACCGCTCAGTAGATTGATCCCCATCCTCCTCCTACAATAAATTTTCTGCAGCATTTTTCGCTACAAAGCCTACAACTAACATATGAGCAGCCAAACTTGAAAGTAGGGGAAGGTGACCGTGTATGTCGGAAAATGGTAGCACCACACTTACAAAGGAGCTTTAACATTGGCTCACAAGTACTCCAATTGCCACACAGAGTATTCCAATGCAAAAGCATACAAGGGACCAATGTATTTGGGAAGTGACAGTTAACATATCCATTTTGGAAATATATCTGGAAGGTTGACAACATATCCACAGGTGCCAAAGTTTGCATGAGATTAACAATAGTTTCTCTGTAAATTATACAACAGTGCCCATTAACTGATTGCTATGATAATTTGAAGTGAAGAATGTTACAGCAGGTTTTAGTTTGATGTATTAGTGTCCTGGTGTCAAAATAATAATAAAAATTGAGTTTACATAACATTATTCATGTTGTTCAGAAGTTCAGGAGGTGTACTTGAGGTGTACGTAGGTAATTTAAAAGTGAGGTACATGTTTTTTTGACAAAGTCAAGGAGGTGTACTTGAGGTGTAGGTAATTTAACGTAACATTCATGCCAGAATGAAGATCCAGCATAGACATGTAGAGAGGAAATTAAATTTAATGCCATGTTCAGCAATATTTTGTCTATTTAGCGAGTATGAATAAAGATTGTGCTGGCAATTATTTACAATAAGTGGATGGTATATTATGCTCAATTTCATGACAAACCTTTCCACCGGCAAGTCCACCAGATATCTTGGGTGTAGGTGGATAACTGTATCTTATGTTCATGCCAAGCTTGTTACGGTGGAGTGTAGGAAATATACTTGAGGTGTAGGTAAATTATGAGGTGTATATATAAGTACATACTTGTATACTTTTGTACATGCATATTTTAGCAAAGTCCATGAGGTGTAGGTAAATTACAAGTATATATTTTGACAAAGTTCAGGAGGTATCACTCACTGTTAATTATTAATTTGTTAATTGAACAAGGGCCGTTCTTATTTCAAACTGTCAGACTGAATTGGTGTATGTTACAATAGAATATTAGACTAAGGCAGGAACATCCAACTGAGACATAGAGTTAAAAAGTATTAAGAAAATAATAAAAGAAGAGCTCCAGCTGATAATGTATATGCAGCTGACACAAGAAATAGCAGAAGTAGATTTTATGTATTGTACATAAAATGTTGATATTGTAAACTGGAAAACAAGGTATGACCTGTCAAGTGTTCACATGTGTCACTATGGTTCTTTTATTTATAGAGGGTGTATGAGATTTACAGTTAGCCAACCCATTTATTGATTTATTTTAAAATATAGCGCTTGTGAAGATCTTAAATGAACTAAGAAATGTACTTTGAAATATAAATAAAACATTTAGTTGATGGGCAGTGAAATCTGTATGGGAAGCCAATTAAGGTAAACTTGAGGTGTACGGAAATTACAAGTATATTTTGACAGTCCCAGAGGTGTACTTGAGGTACATGCATATTTTGGCAAAGTTCATAAGGTGTACTTGAGGTGTAGGTAAATTACAAAAATATTTTTTCGAAGTCCATGAGGTGTACTTGAGGTGTATACACCTTGAAAAAGAAAATGAGGTGTACACCTCAGGTACACCTCGACTACACCTCAAGTTGAGGTGTACACCTCAGGTACACCTCGACTACACCTCAACTTGAGGTGTACACCTCAACTTGAGGTGTACACCTCAAGTCTGTAAGGGCTATAATCCACCCTACTAGATCACTTTTTTTTTAACCTACAGGATGTTGTCAAAGTTCTTAAAATACATCTTATGCGATTCATGATTGCTGAGTGTAGACAATAACTGATAGCCGAGGGTTATTGGAGCCCAATGGGCTATTTTTTCATTGGCTGAGGTTAATCCAGTATCCTAAGTACCACTGACATGTTGCATGATTAAGGAGCGGATGTTCAGCTATTCAATAGTCAATGGTGAACAGGCATGAATGACTTAGTGGATAGATACAGATAATGCAGCTAGTAAATAATAGGTCCGAAAGAAACTTGGCATTTGTTGAAATCAAACCTGTACTTCAAATTAATTAATTTGTTGTTTAAACTAACTTGTCGCTAATGTAGTTTTTCTTGAGTGGGTATTTCAGTATATCAGAGTATACTAATTCATGAGATGATGAAATGTTTATGAATCCTATCAGAATATCCTGAGGTCATTCAATGATGTCATTTGTGAAGATTTGAATGTATCATCTGGTTTTCACCAGCATGTTCAGTTTCAGGCTCTACCTATATCTGCAGACTTGATGAGATAGCTCACTTGTGAACGACTTGATGAGATAGCTCACTTGTGAACGACTTGATGAGATAGCTCACTTGTGAACGACTTGATGAGATAGCTCACTTGTGAACGACTTGATGAGATAGCTCACTTGTGAACGACTTGATGAGATAGCTCACTTGTGAACGACTTGATAGTTCC
Organism: Hanleya hanleyi; assembly: GCA_036873755.1. NCBI lineage: Eukaryota > Metazoa > Mollusca > Polyplacophora > Lepidopleurida > Hanleyidae > Hanleya > Hanleya hanleyi. The sequence goes on from JAVTVY010044879.1 coordinate 10,616, forward strand.
TGTGATCCATATATGTATTCTTATTACTCAATATGATCTTACATATTTAATATTTACCAGGTTTCCAGCATTTTATTACTGCATATTTAACCCGCATTGTTAACAAAGGCTACTTTGTGTATTATTTAACCGTGCATGGTGTGGTTACACTTGTGTGCACTTTTTACTTCGTCCACGATGAAAGAAAACAGTATTAACACTACTAACCATTCTAACATGAATGGCTTTGTCACAAACATATATTGTTCTTGATCATTTATTGCTGGATCACTTTGATGATACAAACAGCAATTTTAATTGATCACAATATTTTGTGCCTGATACATGTACAAATATATATATTTACTATAATATATATTTCTATTCTTCTCCATTCAACTAAATCCACTAAAGGAGATGATCCGATAAGGTGGGATTTTGGCCTATACGTGGTGCAGTTGAAATTAAAAAAAAAAAAAAAAAAATTACCTAAAATAATTCCTTTTTAATGTAAAGACAAGCGAAAATATGTGAAAGTTCTAGGTCGATTGCTTTATGATTATAGTTATGACATGAAATTGAAATCCGCAGAATGTGCTATTTCGTAAAAAAAAGGTCTAAATCGAGTCATTTAAACACACATTTCGTCACAAAGGACCCCTTGGATCAAAACGCCATTCAACCTGGTGATGTGCGGTGGCATATCTCCACTGCTGTAAAATCTTTTTGATCTCTTCGTGTCCGAATGTGTGTTTAAATGACTAGATTTAGACCCTTTTTGTTCACGAAATAGCACATTCTGCAGATTTCAGTTTCATCATGTCCTATACTAATTATAGTGAGAACGCAATCGAACTAGAACTTTCACATATTGTTTTCTCTTGACTTAAAATAAAAAAAAAACAGTTATTTTTAGGACATTTTATTTTTTTCGATTTCAACCGCACCACGTATAGGCCATAATGCCGCCTTATCGTACCATCTCCTTTCTCACCTTACAACAAACCTTTGCCGATTTGACTTTTACATTGCTTGATCTCTTATCTTTTGGCATGTAAACGTCTCATTACAATGTATTCTAATAATTCTGATTTCCTTTGTTTCTAATCTTATCATAACCGGTTAGCTATAGTGATGCTTGAGTTACCACAAGGGAAACAACTCTGATTCATAGAGCTAAAGCCTAGCAGTTGTTTGACTGGTCCCTTATGGAGGAAAAAGGATTGAAAATGCTAATTATTCGGAAAACATGAATATTTGTTGGGGAAAATGCAGATTTTTACAAGCATTTATTTGATGGCTTTCATATGAGGCTTTGAACTTGCTTTTTGGTCAAATTAGCGTTTTTGAACAGCCCTGGAATTGGTCCCAACCATTTCAGAATAATATGTACATCATTTTACGTCATACATGACTGCTTGGTGTTGGCTGATGTCCTCTCTCTTGTATTTTCTCAAGCATAAATGCACTTAAAAGTAACTGGCATAAGAATGATCCTGCAATCAGCATCACAAGTGTATATGTATTTATATAGATAGTTTGAAAATCATGTGTGGTCAAACATTAGTTGAACTGAAAATTAACAAACTCATGGAATGTCATACACCTAGCAGAATGCCAGCACACTGATTGATTCAATTTAACAAATTGAGCTCATTATAACTTAAACATGTAGCAAAATGTTAGAAGTGATGCTCTCACCATTAACTCAAATCTTATTATTTTGACAAAATGCTGCAAGGTTTCATTTACACATTCTGTATGTGTTATCTTGTGCCTGTACTGGAAGTTGGAGATGCGACTTCCACATTCACAAATTTTGGCGGGGGGGGGGGGGGAAGAGGAGTAGGGTTGATATGGATTCTGTAAAGAAACATCATGATCAGTCACCCTAACTTTACAAAAGTTGTTTATTATTGCACAGAAAAACATTGTTATTAGTGATGTAGAAGAGTATTTTGAACTAAATGGGCTACAATGTAGATTGAAGCTATCCCCCTTGAAGTGTAGTTCTCTCCAGTCTTTGAGACTGAATCAAGGGGAAATAACTCGCATTCTTAATTGCTTCATTTTCAAGGGTCCCTGTGTAAATCCGCAGCAAACAGAAATAAATGGACAGTGGTATGCCCAGGAAAAAGGGGCATTGTCAGTAGAGATAGCTAATTTTAACTAACCTGTATTTAATCATCACTGAGGAATAATGTTGGCGCTGACTGCATTTGTTATCATCTGGCATGAAACTGTATTTGAGCCCCATATTTGAAAATGTTGATGCCACAAATCTGAAACAGATGTGAAAGAATTCTGATAATTAACAGGATATTATGTAACCTCATAGATTGTTCTTCCAATTAGAATGTACATGCAGAGTTGTATCATATCTTGACAGTTTAATGTAGATCTAGATACCTCCGGAATTTAGTTCTATTCAAACGCCTAAAATTTATAAGTGCTCTGATTCAACTGATTATGAGAGGAGAAATATGATACTACAGTTCAGTTTTATAATTTATAGCAGCTCACTAATGGATTATTGAGATACTGGTGAAAGCAACTCTGACAATTAAGGATTATGCTACATGTTGTCAAAAAAAAGGTGACTAGTTGAATACCATGTGCATGGTGCTAATATTTTTGGGCTCATTTTCCTTCCAGTTTGAAAGTGCTCAGAACAAGGAACAACTGAACAAGGTGATCCAATCATTCCAGCAATCTCTGAGATCCAAGATCAATCCCAAAAATCTACGCCGTTTTGTGGAGGGATTTCTCAAGTGAGTAAAGTTAATTTGTTTGTGTCTGTTCTTCCTTTGGCCCTCATCAGCGATGTGTACATGTACTTCATCCCAATTTAACGGCCAATCAGTATTCTTTATCATATTGGTGTATCCGACCTCATCAGGGCGGTGGTTCTCTCCGGGTACTCCGGCTTCCTCCACCAACCAAACTGACTGTCACCATATGAGTGAAACAAACTTGAGTGTGACATTAAGCCAAATTCCCTCCCTCCCTCCGACCTCATCATCACTGACTTGACCTCTGTGCTGAATGGTTATAAGTGCAATGGTATGGTTTGAAATAAACATGTGAAATCATTGTTAGATTGGGACATTGTTTGAAGTGCTAATTATGCTGCGAAATTGTCAATTTCGTTTTTACCATGAAATTTTACAGTTTGGGATTTCTGGTTTAAAATTCCAACAAACAGTTTTAAAGAGGAAGATATTATATTTTGCTACGAAACACAATGGGGTTAGTGGATAAAGTGTGAACTGTTTATGGTCGCCATGTTTTCCTGTGTGTGACGTCATATGTATGACACGCCGGTCAACAAGCAAGCCAGCGATACGTGCGGCATATGGCGAAGGCCAATCTCCATAGACTTAATTCACATTGTTGTTGACTTAGTCTCAGTATCCATTATTGTCTTCGTATGGTACCGTGCCAGAAATGAAAGAAAGAATCCATTCTTTCACCTGTCCCTGCATGACCACCTACAATGATTTATTTATTACTTACCTTAATTCGTAGGCAGTAGTTGGATGAATGCATGCAGTTAGTCAAAGAATTCCACAAAAAACAATGCGTGAAAAGATTAGTGAACACAGAGCTTTCTCTATGCCATGCACTAACATAATTTCGGAAATACTAAAATTTTAAATTGGAGTTACATACCAAGAAAAGTAACATTTCAAAGATTTCAACTAAAGAAGATTCAAACAACAACAAAACTCAATTTAAATAACAAACAGGACAAAGACAACATTGAAAAACTAGCCTCTCGGGAGTATCTGAAATAAAAAATAAACATGAAATTAGTTCAACATTATTCCTAAGTATTTACATAATACTAAAAAAATGTCTAATGTGATAATAAACGAGATGAGTGCAAGATAATTTTACCAACGGCACAGGAAATTATATAAGATAAATATAAATTCTGATAAAAAAATATTATTCAACAATATTGAATAACTTTTTCTTTCCTCATATCGCCCAAACTTATCAACAGTTTTACAGTTGCTTTCATTACAGATCATATTGTGGATCGCAAATAGAATACAGATCTAGAGTGAATGGAAGAAATTCTTGCCTAAAGCCTTCACTTTTTGCACGAGAAAACCGGAATGTGAAATTAAAGACCGAAGAGTTCCCCGCTGTTGTTGCTTTGGCAGCACGCGGACATCGAAGACAGCACTTTTTCGTGAATACGTCGTGATAGATTTCATTCCAAGTTAGAGCATATAATATTATGTTTTTAGATCTACTATAAAGTTGATTGTAATAAGAACTAGAAAACATATATCTCGGAGAACCTGGTGATAATGAAGATCGATCTTCATTATTTTCTTGAAGTTGGAAATCCTTCCATGTAATGATAAGTTATGCTACGTTATATAGTATCATGCATTTATGCAGGCAAACAAAATGCGGACAATGGCAGATAAATTTGATAAATATCGTACAAAACACACTTATATAGTGTGGTAATTAGAGCTACATAGATATCAGCCAGTATAGGGGACAGGCTTACCTGCCGGTTAAAACCCTGAGAGAAGTCGTCTATCACGTCTGTCTGAGTCCAGGTCAGTTTCTTCTCTGGCTTCTTTTGCAAGCCCGCGAGTTACTCTCATTGGCTAGAGGGCAATCAGCGCCCTCTACCAGGTGAGAAAGGGGCGACAACTCTTGTAATAATAATAAAGCACTTGTCTCCCCTGCATCACTGACATAATGTTCGTTTAAGTCTAATACTGACAAGTGAGAAAACCTATTCTCACTACACCCTTCTCCCTTTTCTTTTTGGGGAAGGGCATACCAGCGACTGACAGTCTGAAACTCCAGCAAAGTATTCCCAATGATAAAAAACATACCATAAAAGTACGGAACTGTACCTAAAGCTTTCTCTACTTTGAACTAGGCCAAACACTGGACATAACCTAAGAACAATCTACGTAAAATTAGTCCGACAATAAAATACCCAACCCCAGATCATGGAAGCTGATCTCTAACCCCAACCCTCAGGTCGTTTTTTCAGCAGACCTCTAATTTTCCCCAAGGAGATCCAAAGGAGCAGGAGCGAACTGGTCCACTTTTGGTACCAGTCCAGCTCACTCTGGAATCTACCTTTCCCCCCAATCTCCCCTTCCCCTCATAAATTAAGGGCTCACTGAATTTATAATCTGTCAGCCCCTCTTAAATTGAGAGACTGGCTACACTATACAGCCTGTTAAGAAACAGACTGACTACTAAACTTATGGCCAGACTCTCCTGAATTGAGGACCAACTATATCAGACAGTCAGAGAATTAGTTTGACAAAATGCACCTGACATTTTATAATCTGTCAGCCCCTCCTAAATTGAGAGACTGGCTACACTATACAGCCTGTCAAGAAACAGACTGACTACTGAAATAATGGTCAGTGTTGTGGCTAGTTATCCATACGACGATTCTGCCAGACATATGAGTGAGGGCTTGTACAGCCCCGCCCCTGATGATGCCGTCTTTCGACTTCTGGCAAGGACGTATGCTAATAATCATTTGACTATGCACAGGGGAAATCTTTGTAAGCTCGACGACTTTCCAGAGGGAATAACTAATGGAGCCAAGTTGTATGATGTACCAGGAGGGATGCAGGACTTTAATTATCTTAATACGAATTGTTTTGAGATTACTCAGGAGCTGTCCTGTTGTAAATACCCTGATCACAGTGTGCTGTCTGAGGAATGGCTCAATAACAAGGAGGCCCTCATTGCCTACATGGAAATGGTACACATTGGCATCAAGGGTTTTGTGACAGATGAAGACACAGGCAAAGGTGTTGAAGATGCTATCATACAAGTGGCTGGTATTAACCCCAACATTACCACAGCGAGTTATGGGGATTACTGGAGACTTCTCGTCCCTGGCACGTACAACATCACTGTAACTGCTAAGGGATATATGAGCTCCACAAGGAGGGGGATTGTGGTACCTGAAGGACCTGGTGTATCAGTTAACGTCACTCTGAGCCGTCTGCCTAGGGATCTTACGGTTAATGAACCTTCCCAGACAGGAAATTATTTGAAGAAACCTGTTTTAGCCATCGCCACATCGAAGCCCCTGAAACTTGATGTTACGACAACACATACTTACATGTCCGACCTGGAAAATCTAGTTGAACTGATAAACAAACTTCACGGTGCTGAGCACCGGGAGAAGATGACCTTCATAGAACCCAAACAGTATGTGCATCACCATTATGATGAAATGACCAAATGGATGAAACACTATCATCAAGTGTGCCCGAACATCACCAGACTTTATACCATCGGCAAATCAGTACAAGGGAAGGAACTCTGGGTCATGGAGATCACCGACAACCCAGGTGTTCATGAACCAGGTGAACCAGAGTTCAAGTACATTGGAAATATGCATGGTAACGAGGTTGTGGGACGCGAGATGTTGTTGTTGCTCGTAGAGTTCCTCTGCGAGAACTACGGACACAATGACTTTGTGACGTTGATGGTGGACCACACAAGGATACACATCATGCCAAACATGAATCCAGATGGCTATGAAATGTCCACAGAGGGTGATGTAGGGAGCATCGTGGGCAGAGCCAATGCTCACCACAGAGATCTGAATCGTAACTTTCCCGACCAGTACCACAAGACGGTGGAGAACCGATTCCAGGAACCGGAGACGTTAGCGGTAATGGATTGGCTACGATCATACCCGTTCGTGCTGTCGGCAAACTTACATGGGGGTTCTATGGTGGCCAATTTCCCATATGACGACACTAAAGGGGGGATGTCTATCTACAGTAAATGTCCCGACGACACCGTCTTCAAAGTACTCGCCGAGTCCTACTCTCTCGTATGTATAGTACAGTGTTTGTAAGCTTATATTATTTATTGTAGGGGATGGGTGGGTGGTTGCCTAAGGACTCGGAACTGAGAATCTCTTCCAATTTATAATGGTAAAGAGAGGTTGGGGGGAAATCTGGTTTAATGTCAACCTCAAGGTTATTTCCCTCATATGGTGACAGCCAGTTTCATTGGTGGAGGAAGCTAGAATACCCAGAGATAACCACAGCCCATCGGCAAGTAACTGGCGAACTTTCACATGTGCACCGGCGGGGCTTGAACCTGTGCCATTTTAGCGGTGTGAGGCTAGTTCTCACCAACAAAGTGTTTACACCACTCGTTCACTGAGGGCCCTAGTAAAGAGAGGCGAACAATACAGATCATCTGTATGTCCATGATACTTTGGGCAGAAATCAGTCTTTCATATATTTAGTTAGAAGAGAATGGAGACATTTTCACATACCTGTTGCCATGTGCTCATGGTGTATACATTAATTCCTTAACATTCAATAAAATTGGGCCCCTGTTGATGTGTAGTGAGAATAGGTTTTCTCACTGTCTTGTCAGTTTAGATAAATCGACTATTAACGAATAGTGTCAGATTGATGCAGGGAAGTGCTTTATTATAGAGTTATCTCCCCTTGGTAGAGGGCGCTGATTGCCCATTAGCCAATCAGAGTAACTCGCGGGCTTGGTAAAGAAGCCAGAGAAGAAACTGACCTGGACTCAGACAGATGTGATAGACGACTTCTCTCAGGGTTTTAACCGGCAGGTAAGCCTGTCCCCTATACTGGCTGATATCTATGTAGCTGTAATTACTACAATAGACTCCAGATTCCAGGTAATCAATTTGACCAGAATGCGTAATATTAATGAACTGCTCAGTGGAATTTGAAGTCCTTTATATTGGCCATGCGTACAGGCTTGCCTCCCTCCAACACTGTCTGCCATGTTGAGGGGAGACTCGAGCGGATGATGGTCATACATGTACTTATGACGTCATGCATATATAATTTTGTAAACAAAGCCATTGAAAACGTTTACACTTTTACGAGCACAATTGCACACACCTTAAAATTTGAAATAAGAACTTTTCCTTGTCCGATTTTCCTTTTGGATATAGAAAAATAAAAATTTCACTGCATTAGCACTTTAATTATTAGTCGTGCTGAAAGGCATAAGAGAAGTGACTCTCTCAGGTGGGTCAGAACCATCTTTAACATGTTTAAACACCAACTCTAATATCACTCTCTTGACTGGGACTATTTTACAGAGGATCATGTGATCTGTATCAGATCACTTGTTTTCATGGTCATAGACACCTGATAATATCAATATATCCGCGACCAGTATGCTCCATCACGTAGAGTGTCTTCTCCCCTACTGTATTGTAGCTGTAGCTGACTGAAATGCCAAAAGGATACACTGCCTTCTAACCTGCAAACTGTTGGGGGTGGGGGTGGGGGTGGGGATGGCTACCACTTACTCGAGACTTGTACTAGAAGGGAGTTTCATGGGACATGAAGAAGCATTACAATATGTATGTCTTTGTCATTTCAGTCGCACCAGTCTCACAGATAACATTGGCAAACTCAAGTGAGTATCCACTATCCTTCTTATACTGAGAATTTACTTTCACATCTTTGACAAACCCTAGACTTTGTGGAGATATTGTGGACAGATGAATGGTATTGATACAGAAAACTTGATAGAAACCTATAGATTTGCATATCTACCTCATTAATTTCAATTCTATCATGTCGATATGGGCTGTTTTTGGTGTGGATTTACTGCTCTGTTTACTTTAATCTTCTATATTATAGTGTTGCTTTTGTCATTCTGTCAATTGAGACGAAAATTCATTGAAATGTGACCGATTTGTCTGTGGAATCCACTAAAAGCATTGTTAAGTGTCAAGTTGTAATGACTACAATTACTTGTGTAACTCATAATGAGCTGTATAACAGGTGTCCTGTCCTCATGGTGAATGGGTCAAAGGCATCGTTCAACCATACGATCCATACCTTACATCAAGCCATGCTACAGAAACTGGATAAGAAGAAGGTGGAGCTCCTCGAGGTGGAAGGTGTAGCCAATGTTCTTGAGGAAAGGGTAAGCCGATGGTGCTGACATTAGCTCTCTGCAGAGCTTTCCCAGAGACCACATGTTAGGACTACATTGATTCATTAAACTTAAACAATGTACAATCCTGGGAATGTTCATCTTCACATATCAAGTAAAATACGACACAAACATGCCTCATTTCTCATAACATACTGAATGGGGTAAATTCTTGAAAGAGGAATGGTACATTTCCATTTAAAAAATATTTTACATGAATGTTGAGGGCTGGATGAGAACCAGATTTCTTTGGAAATCAAGCCCTGATTATCTGTTTTCTGCAAAAAAAAAAAATGTTGTCCAGTAGCCAGTAGTTTTGAAGGTATGTCACTCAGCATTGTACTTGTACCTATGTCAAGCCTCCTTTACCTGTGAGCATTTCCTATATTTTCAGACATCGTCGATGTCTGAGAGTTTCCTATACTTCCTGCAAGGAATTGGAGCAAGTATGTGTAATGTTTTTAAAGTTTGTCATGTATTTTGAAAGTTGTTACATGTATCTGTTGTGTCTGTTAGTTCAGTATGTACAAATGAAGAATCTTCAGTCTCTGAGCTGATTTCAGACCTTTTCATGTAATGCCCACATCAGTTCAAGGGGGGTAGGTGAATTTCAGACTTTTCAGACTTAAGTTGTTAACACAAGGCTAATTTATGGATAACAACTTCTTTTACAGCTCTGGGGCTGACATTTTGTTAGAGATACATGTACTCCCAACTATTTCAAAGCTTTGAAAAAGTTGGAAGTATCTATGATGAAATGTCAGCTCCAAGAGCAGTAAAAGAAGTTATCCATAAAATAGCCTTGTGTTGTATATGCAGACTTTTTTATGCCAAAGAAGTTGTGAGTTCTTATTTTCATTCCTGCATAAAATTCAATGTGATAATCTTGATTCAAAGTGGACTTGTTTGACCACAAAAATGCTGAAACCATATAAACATTGAAATAATGAAACATTAATGTCATTTGATAACTCAGCTGTAAAAAGACTTCTTGAAGCATCCACATAACTTGTATAAAGATGTGTAAGCTTCACCAGTGGAATTGCCCATTTGTCAGTTCCACAATTATTATCCACTGGTACATGCAGAGTAGGACAGCACATGTATAGCCCATTCCGGAAAGTGTCTCATCTTCCCCTGAATAAGTGCCGCTCTTTAAGTTTAGAGGTATAAAAAGCTACTTCCGGGAAGTAGTCGCCTCTGTTTCACTTTTACTAAAGGCACCCACAATTATTATATAAATTTTATATATATTAGTAAACTATTTCAGAATATTTGTTTGAAACTACCCTGTTTATATTTTCTATATGAACCGATAGATCCTATAGAAAAACATTACATTAGAAAAAGTTAATTTTCAAGAAATATAGAATATTTAATTCCTAAAATTAATTGTGAGGGCATTTGGTAATTACCAGAAGTTCTCTGAACCAACACACCCCTAGCGGAACAAGAGAGATAAGACCCTTTCTGAGTTGGGCTAGAAGTTGTTGGACTCTTATATAAGATATGAGATAATGAGCAAATATGCTGATTATATGAGAACAAATGGGAAGACATCAGATACAATTGTCATATACCAAACCTAGTATTAGTTCACATTTTCACACCAAATATTTAATATTTTCCCATTGTTTTCCATAAGAGCCCAGCTGTACATGCCCAGTGAAACTTGCCTGTTCGGTTTGCTCTGTACCCCAGAGGTGTGTTGAGATTGGCAAATGAGCTATTCAGATGCATGGAAATCAGTTTGAATTGTGTTTATGGTAATTTGTTGGGATTTCAGTCATTTCCAACTTTGTATATGTTTACAGTTGGTGGTGTGCCTATGCCCCGAATGAAGAGACAGTCATCCGAGGACGGCATGGGACGCTCGAGAAGTAGATCCATGGAGGAGGCTGATCAACCCCGGGGGATTTACTCGACCAGCCCTACTAAGGGGAGTTATTTGTCCAGTAGCCTTCCCAAACAGCCTGAAATCCCTCAGACAACTGAGGAGACGCCTGAATCCAACAGCACGGAGACGGTGCCTGCAGAAAAAGCAGTGGAAACCCAGGAAAGCACACCAGTTGTTGACATCAAAAACTGATTTGACAAACAAATGGTCGAAAGATTGGGGGAAAAAAACATTGTATAATACAAAAAAAAAATGCAACAGATTGTTGTTGAAAGAATGTTCACACAGAATTGTTTCCCAAAAGGTTAAATGGATGATTTGCTTATCAGCATTGAATGGAGAAAATGCTGAGGGAACTCTTGTATTTGTACCGTTAGTAATCAGGGTCATCCTACTCAGGCTCATATCTGAGGTTCTTCTCCTCCCCTCTGAGCTGGATTGCCAGTTCATCGTTCGTTGTCCAGTTTTAGAGAGCAAAAGGTGTAGATATATTTTGTGAGCAAAATCACAGTAATTTTAACATGTTTTGTTAAAGCTGTTTGTTGGAATCTGGAGGATGTATGTAGCTATTAGAGTTGAAGAGAAAGTTTTACTTTTACATGTTTATGTATATCTGTATTACGGGAAAAGCATTTTACACTCATCTCTGGATGAAAAGTGGGGTCCTTCGAAGATCTCAGGCATATAGCTGGTATAAATCTGGTACCTGGTGGAGACACAGGCCTTCCCGATGAGATCTTGACAGCTTCAATGTCAAATATTTATTTCTATCTTGATCACTGAATCTTTTATCTCATTGGTGCATTCTATAGAGCTTAAATAAAGAGACTGCATTTTCGTATAAAAATCGTTTTCGCACAAGTCTGCATTATTTTCATTCATTGGAAATCTGAAATAGAAATTCTTCTTTTCAGTCTCTTAATGTTATGTGCTATTTCCCCTATTATGCTGTTAAAAATTTTGCATTGCTGAAACAATTCACTGTGCTCAGTGGTTACATGAATTACATTTCATTTTGTATGCTTGATTTCATTTTTTATCTCTCAAGAATTACAGATATAAGTTTCCTTTCAAATTAACAATATTGCATATGAATTTTAGAATTTGTATGCCAGTAAATGGCTCATTCTTTTTTAGTTATTCTTAGTGCTACTGGTATTCTCCTACATCATTTTGTGCCCAAAACATCTGCCTCATTATCCAGATGGAGAAAATACTGAAACAAGAAAAAGAAGCATTGCTGTGTATTTTGTAGTCCAGTTTCAAAAGTTGAATAGATTGTTTTTAGTCTCGCATTAAAGTTCAGTCTGTATTGAATATTCTTGTATTGTCTATTTTAAATTTACAGTATTAAGCTGACACTTAATTTCGGACTGTTATTCGAAGGCAAATGCTTCTTTCAAATTTTACCATGCGAAGGTTATTTTTTGTTACAGCAGAAACAGTGTCTCCAGGATGTATTTAATGTCATTTATTGCCTTTGAATTAGTGTGTACATTCCCCAGTCAAACATGTAAGGCTTTCCACTCAGTATTACCATTAAAGGTCTCTCTCATTAAAGGGCCATCCACAGTTAACATTCAAACAAATTTCAACTTATGTGATGCTACATTTAACCTATAATACACGAAGAATCATATTGTGCTCATTAGTGCTTTTTTGTTGCCATGACCCCTTTCCTTATCGGGAGTTGACATAGATGGTTAAAACGTTATATCGCTTTACATTCGGAAATAATCAGCTAGGTTTTAATGTTTTTGTAGTTGCATGTTTTTTTAGTTGTAAATGACTTGTTTTGGATGATGGTTAAATAGCAAGATGCCAGCTTTTACAAGCAATAAGTTTGCACCTGCAAGCAATTCGCAGAGTACATTTAATGTAGGTATGATCCATTGATTAAAGATAGACGCACATTTAATGGGTAGCTGAAGATGAATTTTTACAGTTAAGTAACATAACAACTTGTATATGTTGTAAGGCAAGGCTGCAGTGCAGACAGAGAATTAAAATAAGCATGAATGTAGGACAGTTGTCTAAGACTGAACCAAAGGATTTTAATTTACTGTTGTTATTAGTGAATGCTTTCTAAATTTATCAGGATTGTTCATGATCTATGCAAGTTGGAATTCAATTGGGAGTTAAATAGTAGTGAATAAACAAACCAAAGCAACATGTCTAGTTGTAAATTAACACGAGAAAATAACGATTACTGTCCGTGTGTGTATTAACTGAACATTGGACCAAGTTATCTCTGAACACTTGCGGAACAAAACCATCTAAACTCACTGGCCTTGATTAGGATATGTGTCACAGCTGTGCATGTTAACATATAAATACATGTTACTGTTAATGTACAAGTGTATCTGCTCTAAACACACGTTTTAAGTGTACATAATCCTGTCAATAAACCAGATGTTTTGTATAGTTTCATCTATAGATACACCAGATCTTTCAATTATGTATGTATATGTCATAAAATACACACTATATGTATATGTGTCTTCAAATACAGGTAGTTTATACAATAATGTTTATCAAATACACAGCTTTTATGTAATCCATCTGTCTACAGGACAAGTGTATCAGTTTGAATGATGATGAAATATATCTGTAGCTTATTGGGTTGGTGCCAGGCCTAATTTGTGGCATGTTTGTCATGTAAGGAAAACACAATAGGTGACTCTAGGAAGGGAACCTTCTTAAACTGGGAAAAGCTATCCGACAAGCTGTATTGCACTTGGTGTTCCCGGTTTGAAGATCCTAGCATGATGAACTTCCCTAATTTGTTACATATCCCATGAATTACGACTGAAATAAAGTTTTTCCATTGGTAAAAAATCGTATTTTGCTTCTCTCACCAATCCTTGTCCAGTGTTGTCCAGTTCATCCTGCCACTTAGTGAACCAAGCATGTTACATGTTATTTGGTGACCATGCACCACGCTTTGTCAGGATTACTCAAAAGCAGCATCTTCTCGAGCCGGTCATTTTTGGAGAAAATGGGTCACCAGTTGTCTGCACAGAACTTACAAGACACGCTCCTCTCCATGATTAAAATGTTCAGGTTATACAACTTTGAAATGCCACTCATTCACAAGCAGATTGTAGTTTTCAAATATTGAAATGTATATCAATGTTCTCATAACACTCTTAAATCTATGTTTGATATTCATGAGCTGTGGTGCATCCAACTCTTCAAGATGATTACATTTTCGACATCGTAAACTATCACTTTCAAGACAGTAGTATGACAGAGGGACCTGTGCACGGCATGTACATATTTCATACAGTAGAATTTGATGGGGCCTGTGTGAAATGTGGTGATTTTAATCAATGTCCCAATACATTATTGAAGAAACTCAGTCTCTCAAATTTGGTGATACATTTCGCAGACTGATGACAAGAAAAAACCCCGAGGGTAGCGTGCAAGATCGTTGGCATTATGTTTCATTACTTGTGTTCAATTCCACTTAACCTGAGGTATGGGACCGTATGAACCCCATGTTCTTCAAGATCTTCATGGCATTTATATAAAGTCGCAAATCATGACTGAAATGCATCATTCTCCAGTTAACGACCTTAATTTATAGTGAAAATCATGGATCAAGAATACCAATAAGTGATACGGATTTGATATATTTGGAACAATGGCAACTGTTGACCATTTGCCTCTTGCAGGAAACTAGCCTATGTTTAAAGGTCAACCCAAACGGAATTTTTTTTGGTCTAAAAATCCTTAAAAATCATAGTTCATACTTCACTTTGTATGAAAAAAATATTGAAAAAATTCTAATCTGATCAGAAACACACGTAATATAGGAGCAAAGTGGGCTTTTCCACACTTTCACAGCTGGGTTGATGACGTCACGCAGAGAAGTTGCCTGAGAAAAAACAGCGGATAACATGGAAAGCGAGTGCAGTCAGAGCTCCGGTTCAGGTGTCGATTCGAGCGATATCAGCTGCTTAGATGGAAATATTTTTCGCCAAGAAGATGAAATAGACATAGAGGAGGATGATGACGGGCAAATTAACAGTTGTTTGCAGACCAACGACGGAATTCAGCCCTATCAATTTGAGCCGTACGGCTCCGATTCTGACAGTGACAACCACTCTGACAACGTGGAACTCGACGACGACAGGATTCGGAGAGGTCGTTCGTTGAATACAGATTGGTATGCAACTTGACTGGAAACCTTATTATCGTCATCTATAAGACCAAATGTCCATATATTTCAAACTGTATTGAATGTAGAACGATTCTGTGATGTAAAGAACGAGCACATCTGTGTTGTTATTATTGTTAATGACCGAGGCAGCCTTTTCGAAGGGATAAACTCCGGGATTCGGCAGTATGGACAATAAACTGTTGATAACTCTACTGATATACGTCCGATTTGAATTTTGTTTGTTTTCCCATAATCCCCATGAAATACCAATTTCAGAATTATATAGTTTGATAAAAAAACTTTGGACATTCATGGCGAAAAGTAAGCCGTGGTGAGTGGATCGGCATTCACATTTGCTCAATTTTCGACAAATTACCTCAATTAAATTGAAATCGAATGATATTCCCACAATCTCAAATGTCAAGGGATTATGAAAGTATTATTATCACTTCTGTATCTACAGCCATTCACTCCAATTGATGTTTTTTATTTATTTACTTATCAAACGTATATATATTATGAAAGATCATTTTATTATTATTAAATAATATATATGAAATAGAGACTCATCCAGTCTAACCTGTAGGTGCTCGAGCAACAAATGCCACGCGAGAGCGAGCAGGGCATGTACAGCCGTCTCCCTGCCCGAGGCCTCGCTTGCAGGCTAGGTTCGTTCAGCCGATGTCCGTGATAGATTCTCCTTGTCCGATTTCTTTGCCGTCACATTCTGATTGTTCTTAGGTTTGATAGTTGGAATAGCTGTTCTCTTTAGTTTTGGTTTGTACCCGAATTCAACTGCTACGGTGTAGATGTCCTCGAATGATGTCTAATTTCTGTCAAAATGTGCCGAGCAAATTATACGAGTACTGGCTCGGGCCCTCTTTCCACACTCTCGTGTTGCGTACAAATTTCGTCCAATTTGCAGCGATTTTCTCGTCTTTAGGCCACAAATGAATACTAACACCGTCATCTGTAGTAAAACTGCACCTCCCACTACACAACGTCGCGGCATATTTAACAGACGATGCCCCGATACTCCGAAAATCTCCAGAAATCAGCAGCTACTTTACGACTGTGGTATACGGCTTTAACATAGTGAATACAAGACGGCTTCCCTCCGTGACGTCACAGCTGGAATTGACAGGAGAGCGATTTTCACCTTTCAAACGGCAATATCTCGCCAACCAGACTGCACAAAATTATGAAAAAAATATCATTATTTTCAGAATCGAAAGGACTATTTTTTTTATATTTTTGACCTCAGAGCGTTTGGGTTGACCTTTAAAGGAGTACTTACCTTATTTTTGAGTGTGACTATATTTATCAGCAATCGTATTCCAAGCCTTATTATATAAAACTTATGTTGATAGAATGCGAAATAAAGGAAATATTGACTATTTGTTGCTCGCAACGGCGTGCACTGGGCGCCGCCATTGCACCATTGCGTGACGTTTTTAGATGAGCGGAAGTCAGTTTATACTCATCTAAAAACGTCACAACGTCATGGAGATTTAAGGTTGATCGTGCTGGTCATGCCGATAATTCGCAGGAGAAGGAACCCAGTAAATTCACTGACGTTCTAGTTGATTTTAGTAGTTAAAATGTAATCATGAAAATATTTATGAACTTAGAAGCATCGTCGTTCAACTGAAATCACTTGACAATTTCAGAGGACGCTCTTTTAGTTTACCGCTCAGTTTCAAATTTTGTCCAAATTGAATCGGGCAAGTCTCAGCTGAGAACTTTGGGAAGAAATTGTTCAGCTGGCGAAGATAACCTAAACCAAGTTCCTTTTAGGAATTCCCCCCGTGAGATTTGCCTCGCCAGTTTTTTCCTCGAATTAAAACTCGAACCCAGAGTAATTCAAATGCCGTAGTTGGAACGTCCCTGGATCAAGCATTAGCCGTGACGTCCTGAATGCTGACGTCATCAGTCACGTCATCCCACAGACAATATGGCGGCGCCCACGTCGACTTCAAAGCGGAAACATGACTTCACAAATTGTAATAAAACTAATAGGGTATCGCCCCCAACGAAAGTAAAATAGTTGGTTATATTTCTTTAAGAGTCCAACCTTTGTAATAGGAACATATATAAAATAAGGTAAGTACTCCTTTAAGGAAAGCTGTATGAGTTGATCGAGTGCCATGATACTGTAGTCGAAATCTCCGGAGGAAGATGGAGGTAGGAATATGGTATGTAACAATATGGTATACAAGAACCTTATATACCATATTCCTACCTCCATTTTCCTCCGGAGATGTCGACTACAATATCATGGCACTCGATCAGATCGTGGAATTGCAAGAAGAAAAGGTGGGTAGGATTACTATCTATCCATTATAGGAAATGTTAGTGCCAGGGTACATTGCATTGTTGAACCTTTTAGGAATCTTGAAGAAAATATAAAGAAAAGTTCATCTGATAGCAAGCCAGCACATGGGAACGAGATGTTCCTATACATCTGTTGGGGTAAATGCATCAACAAGGGGTCAAATGCAAGAATACCCAGAAAAACTAACCCGCAGAACCTGAGGTACATTAAATTTGATTCCCAAATCGTAAACCTGCTTTAATTAGATGCCTTAATCTCCATTAAGCTGCACAATTCAAACGTAGAAAACGGAAGTTAAAACTAAAAGCTATCTCCCCTAGGAGAGAGTTGTCCACCCCTAGGGGAGCTCTCTCACTCATCCCAGTGAGGTTACTATAAAAGGCACTGCCAAAATCATTCCAATCCTCTTTCTCCTGTTTGTTCTCGACCAGTGCACATCAAGGAAGTGTTAATTCAATACAACCTGTGTTGTTGTTGTAACCGCCGGATTATATCCTTTATCAAGATTGTCTTGTGTTTTTCTTTTCGGAAATTCTTCTTACATTGGTTATGTCTGAGGTTTCTGTTTCGAATTCTATTTCTTGTCGTACGTGTGAGCAAGTTTGTCCCGTTTGGACTCCCACACGGTTTGTTTTACTTGTAAAGATTTGTGTATTTCGCAAAGCCACGTGTGCGTGTGTCATCGGATTTGCCTGGAGGAATTTTTGCCCAGGTCCGACGTGCTCATTTATTGCGTGCCTCTGACGATCTCGCTCTATCGGAGTGATTGTCGGGTTTTGGGAATTTACGCTTGTGTATGACTTGAAATCCATCGAGGATCTCGGTGGTATCGGAATTTAGAATTTGTACTCTTAGATTCAAAGTCCGGTTTTTCTTCGACGTCTGTAAATATTTCCTCCCAGTGGCCTGTTCCTGCAGGAGATAATATTCTATTTCTAGACAGTCTGACCTCCACCGCTATTCCTTTATGTCGAGTCCCTGTAAACCGGTTCCATTGTTCCGGCCAACAAAGGCCTCCAGTTCGGGTCGGTTTTCCTGAGCGATCCATTGTCCCCTTCGGACAAAAGAATGCCACCTCGCCGCAGATTTTCTCGCCTATGTCATTTTTGTCAATGGTTCTGTTGCGATTAAATAAATAATATTCCGGGATAATTTTGTCTGACATCTCTATCTCGGGTGTTTCTAAATTTTGTCGGGGCAAATGTTGGACTCGCTTGAGTCAGCCACTTGTAAGAGATTTCAAAATTTTAGTCTTGATTTTTCTATATCTTGAAATGATCGTCTGACGATGTTTTCTAAAAGTCATTATGAAATCTCATGCTTAGCTAATAACACAGTCCTGCATTAGGGCAGTGTGTATTCAATATCGCGTCTCCACACAAACAATGAGTTTCGGCCCGCTGTGTTTGATGTGGGCTTTTATTGGCTCTCACCATTCCGTTTTGTTTTCGGTCAGTATGTGAGCCTATTGTGATCTGTACGATAAACGAACAGGTTTTTGTTTCGTTGATTCACGATTTTATCCATTGAATTGTTGTATAAACCTTTACTAGTATTGTGAATACTATCCTCGTTCTGACGCGGGAGGTTCGTTTTTCCCCGCCGGGGAAATCCGATTCTTTATAAGCAGTCCGTCAATTTTCCATGTTGTTGTTGTATCTTTTGTTCGGACTTGCAGTTTTGGTAGTTTCACCTGCATGCATTCAATTCTTTGGTCCTACCAAAAAGGTAATCTCTTGTTATATCAAGTATTATTATGTTGATTTTGATATCCTGTGTTCAAGAGAGAACTTACAGAGGTTTTATCTGCCTTTCATGCTTACGTGGTTGTTGCATTTGTGTTACGTAACCACAACTCAACCCTATTTACTACGACCCTTTGTTGCATTTTAATGAGCTTCTTTACTGATTTCTTTATGTAATTAAGGGTGTGTCGAACAACAAAGAGATCACGTGTTGGTTTATCGTGAGTGAGTAAACCTATTCACCCACTCACCCTTGTTTATTGTGAAAGTGTGCTATTCTTTGAAACACAAATTTCTGTTATTTACATTGTGATTTGTTTATGTTTCTCACCAAGTTGGTCCCATCTGTATACTGTATTACGCTTATAATTCAGATGGAGTTGAGCATTATTTTTATTTCTTCTCTCTGAGAAAATTTAAAATTGTTAGCGTGAGGGTGAGTGTATTTCTCCGGGAAATCTTTAGAAATACTCTCGTTCGACGATACGTGGAGTGTTTATTGGTCCTCTCCGGGTCTGTGGCCGGGCAAGGATCAAGCCTGAATGACACGCAAATTCGTGAAGTAAATTCGTGAAGTCTTCTATGGTTTTTTCTACCAAGTATGATTACCGGTACAGTCTACAAGAACATCACACTGCTCTTTAGCAATGTACTTACCGTTTCTGCTTCTCGACAACTTGTTCGTGCTAGGTCATTTCAAATTCTAAATTTTTAATAACCTTACCTTCCTGCACTCAAAATAAAATTCCGTTTACTCGAACGGAAAAAATCCGTCCCCAGGGAATCAAGGGAATATTCCGTTATTGTAACGGATTCCTATTTTTTAACGGATTCAACGGATTTTATTATCCGTTAAATTTAACGGAAAACTCCGTCCCCAGGGAAAAGAGGGAATATTCCGTTATTGTAACGGATTCTTATCTTTTAACGGATTCAACGTTGGGCCCTTGCTGGTAACCGGAAATTTATTAAATTTTATCCCATGCAATCTGGGTTTATATTGAGTGGACTTTTACACGTAACTCTAACGTCCGAGTTAAGAGAAAAATCCTCTCAGTATATAGATCATCGGAATCGTTCGTAATATCCAATGTTTAATGATTTTAACTCAAACCGCATTGATATTGACTGCGCTGATTAACTCTCATGTGGTTTTTAATTCAGTGCTTTCTCTTTGTCGAGGAAGAAATTAAAAAAATTAAAATTCTATCGATCGGACAGAGTCGGACATGTTTGGCATATAATTCCGATATTGCTCATTAATCGCAAACGTAATTATACATGCAGATAAATTTTAAAATTACAATTTCCTGCTCATAAAAGTAAAACAAATGAGTAGGTTCATTTAAGTTAGATAACTCTTGGTGCGGTGATGCCCACGACGGCCCGGTGTGGTTAGGTTAATGTGGAGATGCCTACACAGCCCAATTCAGAATGTGGGCTTCCCAGTACTTAACCCACTTGGGGCCAGTGTAGGGTTGCCCATGCCCCCACAGCCCGCGACATGCCCACGTTTGCTCAGGTAGGACCAATGATTACTTGCTGACTGGGATATTCCGTTGATGTAACGGATGAGTCCGTCACTGCAATACAACAACGGAAGATTCCCTTACTATAACGTACTATTTCCGTTTATATAACGGATTAATCCGTTAAAACTACCTAACGGATAGCAATACGTTAAATTTTAACGGATTATTATTTTGAGTGTGCCGGCGAGAGACTTTAAATGTATTTCCTCTCTTCGGGAATTTTAAATTCTTTGAGGATCTTTCTCGGTTACGTTGAAATCTCTTTGTTCTGGATGTCGGTGGTGTGACTATTTTTGGGTATAAATAGTAACATTGTTTGTAAATGTACAGGAGACAAATTAAATCGGGAGAGGTCATAATGTAATCATGTTCACTATCACAGTATTCATGTTCACTGACACAAAGATCCATAATACCAGTTAGCTCATTGAGCTTACGTTTGTGATTAGCGCTAGGAACATTTAATGTGTTCATCTCTACTGCGTTTCTATTTTCAAAAAGAAGGAAAATAATTACAATCGAGTTCGGGGTTACTGTTTTGCAACGCCTTTCTCGTTTCGCACCTTTACGACGTTACATTACGTCGTCTCGTTGTCCTCGTACACCTGTACGTCGTTTCTCGCCGTTACGTCGTGTACTTTTATAAGTTTGTATCCTGCTCTATTTTGAGCATGTATGTACATTATGTTGTTGCGAATGGGGAAATCACTACGTTGTTTATCACACACAACGTTTCTCTCATTTTTCACGTTACGTTTTTCTGTTACACCTTGACGACATTTCATTACGCCGTCATGTGTTTCTCATACACTTGTGCGTCGTTCTCGTTCATCGGTTAGACGTTCCGGTACGCCATAACGCCGTTTTTCACGTCATTGCTTCATTTGCGAGATGTATATTTTATATCCATTCATCTTCGTTTTTCAGCACTTCCTTCGATGCTCCATCGTCGGTCGTCGGCGGGAGTGGAAGTCCGTCCGTTTAGCGTCAACCTTCCATTTGTATCAGTTCCTCTCGGTGTTTCACATGGTGATTTACTTAGGTTCGTCGTTACACTACGAAGAGAGTTTTGTTCAAGCATTTTTGATTCCAGTTTTGTGTTGAGATAACAAAATTGTGTTGGAATCAACAGTATTTGGTCTAATACTGTTATATGGAAAATGGAATAGGTCTTTGGTTTATGGACGTGGATATTCTCTGATGGACGACGACTGGATTGTGAATGACGGACTAGACGCTTGTAATTGAATTCAGCACAGTTTTGTGTTGATTTTTGTTTAACTCAGAACCATGTTGACTTTAACACACAAACATTTTGTGTTGAGATCCGTTTACCTTAGGATTGTGCTTAAACGACACAATGTTTTTCGTGGTGTACTTGGGGGGGGACAGTTTTCGACTTTCTCCTTCAAGTACTTTATTCCCGTATAGACGGTTGCACCAGTTGTTAGACTTTGACATTATGGTTCTGTCATCATCTTAGGGCTTTTCATTTCTATGCAGGACCTTACTCACTACGTTCGTTTTTCGGGTTCGGTCTCTGCAGCGGATTTATTTGTCCTGGTGCCGAGGACGTGATGCCGATCCCGACTCTGTCTCTATTTCCCTCGTAGCTGACTTCCTCCTTCACCTTCACCGGGATAGGAAGTTTCATATTAGCACCATTGAAGGGTATCGATCTGCTCTGGCTAGGGTGTTACGTCTTACCTCTGGTACCGACATTAGCCTTAACGATTATATCTCTGCGCTTATTCGCGCCTTCGCCTTACAGTCGCGTCGTACTCGCCAACTGTTACCGAAATGGGATATCGGTGTGGTTCTGTGTGCTTTGATTCGTCCGCCCTTTGAACCCTTACTATCCGCTTCTCTAAAGCTGTGTCCTACAAGGCGGCTTTTCTGGCGGCTTTTGCTTTGGCGTCTAGAGTGTCTGAACTTCATGCTCTTGAGAGATCTTCCATGACTGGGATGGCAGATTGGTCTCGCATTTTCCTTTCGTTCCGTTCCGGAGTTTATCGCCAAAATGAGTCTGTTCGCTTAGGTCCGTGCGCTCAACGGTCGTACTCTATCCCTGCGTTATCAGACTTCGTACATGGGCTCGAAGACGACCTTTTGTTATGCCCTGTTCGAGCCATTCGCCACTATCTTACTCGTACCGATTCCGCTCGCGGCTCTCTGCTCCTGTTATTTCTGTCGCTTCGCCCGTCTGCAATGCATGACATTACGAAAAATACCATTGACGCGTGGTTGAAGAAGACCATAAAATGGTCTTATCAACTGGCCATTGACGCCTCCCCGCTACTGTCTACTGCTTCTTCCCATGAGTTTCGTGCCATCGCTACGTCATGGCCTTTATGGAAGAGCTTGTCCCTCCATGACATTGTCCAGTCTTGTGCCTGGACAGCAAACTCCACGTTCACAAATTTCTATCTGAGAGATATGTCAGTGCAATCAGATAGTGTGACCACGCTTGGGCCACTGGTGGCTACCCAGCACGTGGTAAGTAATTTCAAAAAAAGAGGGGTGGGGGGGCAAAATTGTCACCATTGCAGCAAGGCAGCCATCTTGCTGTATCATCTCATCTCATCTCTCAATAATAACATTTGTCCACATACAACACGATCACCTAAGAAGGAAGAAATAAGTCAGATGGACGACCATGGACTCTCTAATCATCAATCTAAGAGGCCTGACACTATGGTGAGTTTAATCTTTACCTTAACTGCAGATTTGCTTGTGTCATTTCAGGTTGAAACTGACTTCCTTCTAGATGATCTCAGCTGGGTCACCTACGCTCAACTCACAAGACAAAGAACTGACACTTGTGAGTACTAATGTTTTTGTTTCAGGTTGCCAGTGTCAGCAACAGGGAATAAAGTACAGAGAGTTGACAATTGCGTAGAGTTGACTCAGGGAGCAAACACAGTCAACTCCAATGCATCCTACAAGACCTATTCAACTTCAAGAACCAAGTATGGAGAGTTTGACATAAGACGGCTTGTGGACTGAGAATGGTGTGGCTTGACGACCTCTAAGCCCGGACAGTTTTCGCTTCACCCGATCTTAAAGGTACAGCCAAGTATCTGCATGTATGCTTGGACCGTTTGGCTTTAACCCCACCCAGGGCATACAGTTCCTTCCAAGAAGACCTAGCAGCCTTAGGGGCAGAGGAATCTTTCATCTTGGTAGAGTTTGCGTACCACACCACGAACACAGCTACATGGAGGAAGACACTCAAAAGATAAGTATCTTCTATTACTACTCCATAATTACCCTCTGCATTACCGACCAGGGTTCTTTTGTTGAGATTTATTGTCATGCCTGTGATCATTTTAGATAGAGGCTGAGATGGCCGTGTGGTCTGGGCCGTTTGCTGTTACTGCTGGCGATTTGGTATCGAACTCTGAGGACGCGGATTCGTGTCTCGCACAGTCTGTCCTTTTTCCAGCACTAGTAATTGTACCTTACTGAGAGACTGTTATCTTAAAAATAATTGGATATAAATGTTATCTTAAAAATTATTGGATATAAATGTTATCTACTCAGTAGTAATAGGTCAGTTTGGCAGCCGCTATCTCTCAAGTCATCATTTTAGTCCTGACACAATTCTGACTTTTAATCTTTGACTTTACTGCAGTTTTGCTTGTGTCATTTCAGATTGAACTGACTTCCTCCCAGATGATCTCAGCTGGGTCACCTATGCTCAACTCACAAGACGAAGTATTGACACTTGGCCAGTGTCTCCACAGTCGAATAAAGTACAGAGAGTTGACGATTGCGTAGTGTTGACTCAGGGAGCAAACACAGTCAACTCCTACAAGACCTGTTCAACTTCAAGAACCAAGTATGGAGAGTTGACATAAGACGGCTTGTGGACTGAGAATGGTGTGGCTTGGCGCCCTCTAAGCCCGGACAGTTTACGCTTCACCCGATCTTAAAGGTACAGCCAAGTATCTGCATGTATGACTCAGACCGTTTTGGCTTCAGCCCCACCTAGAGCATACAATGCCTACCAAGAAGACCTAGCAGCCTTAGAGGCAGAGGATTCTGACATCTTGGTAGAGTTTGCGTACCACACCACGAGCACAGCTACATGGATGGAGACACTCAAGATAAGTACAACTGTATCAAATCCATGATTTACCCTTTTACGTCTCTGACCAGGGTTTTACTTGTTGATTGTTGATGTCTCATGTTTATGCCCATGTCTGTGTCATCCCAGTGGTTACTTAGCCTGCTTTTGGAACTACAACAAGGCCGAGGTTCCCACCTCCATATGTTGGTACTGAGGCATTTAATTAAAGCAGGTTTACGATTTAGGAATCAAATATTAAACATTTATAAACAATGTTTCTATTTGTTACTAAATCAAACCTGCTTTAATTTAATTGTCCCTCCCTTCCGTCCCCTCATGCCGCGGCCTTGCTCACTGCTGGTCTCGGTTTGTTACAATGAGAAAGAGGATTGGAATGATTTTGGCAGTGCCTTTTATAGTAACCTCACTGGGATGAGTGAGAGAGCTCCCCTAGGGGCGGACAACTCTCTCCTAGGGGAGATAACTTTTAGTTTTAACTTCCATTTTCTACGTTTGAATTGTGCAGCTTAATGGAGATTAAGGCATTTAATTAAAGCAGGTTTGATTTAGTAACAAATAGAAACATTGTTTATAAATGTTTAATTTTTGGCATGAAGGTGCATTAGGGGACTGTCACCAGCAAGTTCTGAGCTGATCTACTTTTGGTGAAAATTTCTGGTGATTTAATTTCTGATGATTTTTGATAAGAATCACTGGTGATTCTGACTTGGGCAGTGCCCATCTTAATATTGGCAGGATTTCAGCTGGGGGGTGGGGATTTCCAAGAGTTCAGTTCGCGTCGGAGTCCTAATGCCTACCCTACTTCGTAAGTCCTGTGATGTTAGTCACACTGCTCATGTATGTAGTGATAATTCCCATTTAACTTACAAGTAGTAAAACTCTCACACTCAGCTCATGCTTGATAAGTATTTTTATTCATTCTTAATATGTATATATCAGGATCTATTTCAGTTAACTAATTCTATTAATTTTTATTCTGGAGAATAATTTACATTTCCTTAAAGCTTTGAACTTCATTCATTGTATATAGAACTAGGCTAGGAGCAGGCCTCAATTTAAGGAGTGCTGATGGTAACCTCTCAACAGGTTACCATGAATTCTACACTGGTAACCTGTGGGAACCTATTGCATAATTATTAACCTAATGTCATATTATTAGTCAAAATTATGGGGAACTGAAAATAGGTTACCACTATTTTTCATATGGCAACCTCCAGGCAACCTGAAAACAGGTTACCACCTTAAATTGAGGCCTGTAGGAGTGTTGATCTATCGTTTATGCTGCCATTGATAAATATTGATACTCCCTTGGCATATGTTACTAAATACCAACTGGTATATTTCACCCCCTCTCTGGTTTGCACATTTCAGTTTGCCATGGATCTACACAACATTGTTCAGAGCTTGGCATACTTGTCCACGAGCAGGCGACAGAAGCGGTCTGGTCGTAAACATGCTGGAGTGTTAATGGATGAAACCTTGGATCATGACCTGTCTATTGTTGAGCAGTGGCGTAATGATGAGTATCATTTACCTGTATGTTGAACACCTTTTCTCGTCAGATACTTTCGGTCAAACCATCAGTTTGTGGGCCAGTTAAGATATTTAACTTTTCGATATGAAATACCAATCCGTACACCCAAGAAATAATTGGAACAACATATATTTTACTTCGACAAGCTCTTCAAAACCCAAAATCAGCCCAACCCAAAAGATGGACATAATTAAAATTCAACAACATGAAGTCGGACGGCATTGGTTCCTTCTTATCTGTTCACTGATGAACAATAAATTGGATAAAATATTTAGCTATCATACTGATATCTGTTTGTTTGATATATAAAACCTCCAAAGATAATCTATTATATAAATATATCTTGTACATGTGACAAGTTGAGCTTCTGGGCACAGATATATTCCTTCGAATATTAAACTATAGTCTAGGCCTACAGGTGTTTGACTCGCCTCGTTAACAGAACACCCAAAATCTGTATATGAAGTGTGACCAGCTGCGACTTTGTATGAACTGTTCATGTACACTATGATTTTTTTTTTTTGATTTGGTGCTAATGCTGTCATATGGAATATGGAATAGATCTTTGGATTATGGATGCAGAGATTCTTTACTGGACGATGGCTGAATAAGGAATGACGGACTGGACATTTGTAATTTGGAATGCAGTCTAGCGTACTGGGGTTAACCAATCAAAATCCTAGACTTCCTCGGGAATATAAGATATTATAACTGTTTACATAATGATGTTTCACTCTCCAGGATCTTCAAGATGCCATAAACCGGCTGGCATGTAAAGTAGCACCATGGCTGAGAATACACTTGACTGGTGATCTCCCTGTATCCAAGTTAGTCTCAACAATAGATAAACTAGCAGAGGAAGATGACCTGGAAGATCTCAAGGTAAATTATGCTATCCTAGTTTTGAGAGGGGAGGGGATAGAGGTGAGTGGGTAGTCTCAACAATAGATAAACTAGCAGAGGAAGATGACCTGGAAGATCTCGAGGTAAAATATGCTATCCTAGTTCTGAGAGGGAAGGGGATAGAGGTGAGTGGCAGGGCCATATCCAGAGTTTATTTGGGGACACCCTTTCTTGCCTTTTTGCCTTAATTTTGGGTGCATTTGTATGTCTTTGGGCACATTTGTATGTAAAAAGCATTAAAATTGGCTGTAAAGTTTGGGCGCCCATACCCCTTAACAGGTATCAAAATGGCTCTGGATATGGCCCTGAGTGGGTAGTCTCAACAACAGATAAACTAGCAGGAGAAGATGACCTGGAAGATCTCAAGGTAAATTATGCTATCCTAGTTTTGAGAGGGGAGGGGATAGAGGGGAGTGGGGACAGGAAAGGACACGGAGGGGCAAGAGAAACGAGAGCATGAGAGTATGATGCGAGGGACTGGAACACGAGAGAATGCCTGAGAGGAGAAAAATTAGGTAACCCTGCTGTGTTTGTCCGTGCATCATTGTCTATCTGCACTTGCCACATGTTTGAGATGTTTTTGAGATCACCCCCCCTGCTATCATAGTGAACTTCACTGAATTCAGATAGAATTGTCCTTGGGAGGATCTATATATGTGGCTTGTCTCAATCCTGACAATATGACAAAGACTACACTGGCAATTCGCTACTGAAGGTACAACCAAGGCTATACTGTGAATTCCCTACTGATGGTATAACCAAGACTACTCTGCGAATCTATATCCTCATTCTTATTTCTCACTTCCATCCTAGAATGTTTCCCAATGGTTCTAATATGTAAATTGACTATTCTCCTGCAGGGATCGGAAGAAGGACCATCTAGGAAACAGTTGGAGAATATTGTCTCTCACTTCCAGATCTTATTTGAGGTGCCCAATGTTAGTGGCGTCTATCCCAGAATGAATGATGTGTATGTCAAACTAGGAGAGGTACAAAACGTCCTTCATACTCTCAGGACTATCCTTGGTCTGGGTAAGAAACTCTACAATACTGAGGGCTGTTCCAGCAAATGGTACATGGAGTGTGGGGAAGACACCTTTTTCTGAACCATATACCATGATTATATACCACCCACCATACATACACCCCCCATGTATTTTTTACTGGAACAGCTCTGACTCTCAAATGATCTAAATATAGTATATTTGTTATATCTATATTGAAACTGCAGTCTTATTCATTTAAGCTGAACCATTTGGGCAGTCTGTAACATTGAAAGGTGTGTTTACTTACTAGAGAATATATATATAGCAATGTGCTTTATATGATCAGAATAAAATCACAGAATGCCAATTTCAGCATGCAAGCCGTTGGGTGTCATGCACCGTTTTAATGTATCTACATTGATAGGCCATCCCTAGTATAATTTGTATGTGGATATGAAGTGCTGGTGTATTATACTGAAACAGGTTGTGATTGTTGTTATTTGTGGTCATAGTTACAAGGTGTAGAATGAAGCACTGGGTCGGCATCGGGCCTCACAGACTTGTGTTCTGATTAAGAACTTGCCTTACACTAATATTTTCGCAGTTTAGACCTTTTCTTTCATCCAACGGTCTCATAATTCATCACTTTCTATCAGATGGCTTGATAGGGCTGTTACATCATTGCTCTTCAATAGTTGTATCTACACTGCTCAAGTCAGTGCCAGAGGCTGTGTGGTCATGCCATTCAAGGTGTCCACACCAACAGCTACAATAAGAGAATGGCTGCGATACAAGTCACCACAGCTATATGTTTTGGTTCTTGGAATGCATGCCAGCATCTTTTTACACCGCCACGTTTTTTTGTTTTTTTTTTCCTTTCTCAGGATCCAAATAATCCAATTATTGTCATTGTTTCCTTCAGCCGAAGATGCCAAGTGTACAGCTATAGTAGACTCTGTAGGTAAACTGTGCCAGGCCCACAACTCAACCACATCTGATCAGCTCAAACGTCTCCTACAGACAGATGACCTGGACAGGTAAGCTCAACCTTCATGAAAGATTTTTACACACAATAACTTCCCATCATCTCTGTTATGGTGATGTAATGTCCTTTTTGTGATGGTATGGATCACTGGGCCATGAATTGGGCATACATAAGGCGTAATATCTGATGTCGTAAAGAAATTGAACCTTGATGAATGCGTTTCATACCCCCAATGCCATGGGAAGGGGGGGGGGGGAAAGATCATGTATGATAATCAACATGGCAACATTGTTTCGTGACAACACATCGGTTAATATATTTGTGCCAGGTTAGTTTCACATGTATGATGATTCCAGCTGGCAGGAACCTCTTTTTGCTCTAGCTTGCATGGAGCAGAATTATGATTGACCCACAAGAGTAACACATTGTAGCATTTTGATGCATAGAAAGATGGTTGAAACTGAATTGAAACTGTCCACCAAGTCTGGGGAAAACATTGTGTCTAAACTTGTGCCTTTTCAGCGATACAAAAACTCAGACAATAGCCTCCTGCATGAAGTATCTACCGTTTTCTGATACTCAAATTCTAGTAATTGAGTCAGATATACTTTAATTGTTCATAGCCTTATTTTTTAAATGTTTTGAATTTGGCAAACTTAAAATACATCTGCAGGTTGCTACAATGATATGTTCTTTGTTTCAGTGTTATCCTGC
Organism: Hanleya hanleyi; assembly: GCA_036873755.1. Classification (NCBI taxonomy): domain Eukaryota; kingdom Metazoa; phylum Mollusca; class Polyplacophora; order Lepidopleurida; family Hanleyidae; genus Hanleya; species Hanleya hanleyi. The sequence goes on from JAVTVY010044879.1 coordinate 40,448, forward strand.
GTTTAGAAGAACATTCCTTGTTTTTTCCAGTCTTCCAGGAAGTCATGAGAAAATTGTTGGACATTTTAGGTAAATTTATTTGAGTATGTTATCTTGTATACCCAGCAGAAGAACTCAAACTCCTGTTTCTGGCAAAAACTTTCTACCTAACACCCAAAACACAATTGCCCCATGTTTTGCGCCAATGTGAGACCTGTTGTTTATGAGTTCATTAAACTGTCTTGCACCACACTGTCATGAATAGACCATAATGTGTCTAGAACAATCTGATTGAAAACAGATCTAGTGACTGTTTCTTTAACTAGATTTGACACTTTTCATGTCTTGAGGTCTCTCAGTGCAAGGCTGCCAGTGAGTTTCAGCACTCCCAGAACACGCCGAGATTTCATAAACTTGAACCTTGAAATATCAAATTTGTGAAATCTTGATAGAACAGCAGGGTAGCTTCTACCACTTTGTCATGACTCACAATCAAGAAAACACCACTCTGCAGAAATCATGTGGCATCAAAATAACTCCCATTTAACACCATAATAAAAATTGCTGAGGTGAACTGATATGCCACAGCATTTATCTCCGCAATCCCTGTATATTTGTCTGTGGGGTCATATGACTTCTTGTCAGTACACCAACATCGTTTTCCACTACACTGTTAATGTTGCATTTCATTGCCGAGTGCCTTGGCTAATTGTGACTGCACTTGGTTATTTTTTTAGTAGCCTAGTATATACTGCTTCATGAGCCCACTATAATGCCTATGATGTCTCGTGATGTTCTATGAATCCTGTAAAACTTCAAAATGTTGTATGGATTGGATTGGATTATTTGGACACTTTGTCATGGTATGATTGGCACTGATCAAAGAAAACAAGTCATACAACCCATTTCCTCTACTCCAGCCTACATATGTTCTCTTGAGTGAGTGAGTGAGTAGTAGGGTTTAACGTCGTTTTCAACCTTTTTTCAATCATATCACGACGGTGCCTATATGTGCCAGAATACGAGAGTGCTCACAGTTCCTATTACCCTGGACACTGATCAGCCCAGCCAGTACAGCACCCGGTCATCCATCCAACCAAGCTTAATGTTGCTTAACTTCAATGATCTGATGAGAACCGGTGTGTTCAACGCTCTTGTCATGCCTATGACAATAACACAGCCATTGTTGAGCTCTCCCCATCATATAAAATATTTCTGTTCAATATCTGTTGGCATTTCTCTGTTTGACTCAAATACATACATGCACACATATCCCACTTATTGTCCCCCGCCACGTAAGTGAGGGGAATATGGAAATGCTGTTCATCCTTCCGTCCGTGGCAAATGTCTCGATAATAGAGAGCCTTGATATTTGGTACACTGCTGTGTTATGGAGGCCTCTAGGTCAAGTTCACTCAGGGCAGACCGTAACCTATTGTCCAGGTCATAGAGTTCAAAATCTGGGCAGTGACAGTCCTTCGTGAACACACTAGCTAAGAGGCAAATAGAGGTAGAGCCTTGATATTTTGCACAGTGCTGTCTTATGGGAACCTCCAGGCCTATTGTCAAAGGTCACACAGGTCAAAATATGGATAGCATTGTGAACACAATACCTCAATATTAAAAGAGAGCTAGAGACTGGATATTTGGCAGAAGGCTGACTTGTTAGAGCCTCGAGGTGGTTCAGTGCAGACTGACCATGACCTATATTCGAAGATCACACAAGTCAAAATGTGAATAGCCTTGTGAATGCAATATCTCAGTAGTTGATGAGGGCCACAAGGAAGAACAGATTCTTGTTGAAACTGATTGTGTATTACCCTCTTGAAATAAAGATATTATTATTATTAATAGTAGCAAGAGCTGGAGACTGGGTATTTCACACAATGCTGTCTTTTGAATGCCTCTACGGCAAGTTTACTTCAGACTGACCTTGACCTATTTTCAAAGGTCATGGAGGTCGAAATTTAAATAGCATCCATATTTGCTGGTGAGCACAATATCTAAGGGACAACTTGACCTAGATGTAATATACTCCGCTGAACAATATTTGGGCAATTCTGTACACTTGAGCTTTTAACACAATCATTTCAGCCCCAGCATAGGTATCTGCTACATGTAGCTACTCGGCTTCTTCTCTTGCCATCTTGCTAAATTCCTCCACTTCACCCTATACATGTGTTCCCTTGTACCAGTGGTAAATAATCCCTGATGATGTGTTCTTCCCATCGTACATACATGTACTGTATTTGTCATCTGGATGTCTGTGAATTACCTCTGCATTTCACTCCAACCGATTTATCCAATGACTAGCATATATATATATATATATATATATAGTCCAATTGTTTCCTAACAACCCAGATACCCCTAATCAATTATTAATATGACCACTCATCTGTCTATCCAATATGTTTATACCTAACCTGAGCACTTCGAGTACGCATGTATACCCATTGTCCCAGTACACATGCTGCCACCTTTTGCAATTTCTGGTATTCTTTTTTTGATAACCTCTATTTCAGTATTGAGAAAGGACTACTCATCATATGTTGATAGCAGTGACACTAGATGTTTTGTGTTACTGTCCTTGTTCAACTTCAACAGATCTGAGATATTTTCAGTCATTAATATATAATCCTTGTTTTACAGGATTAGAAAGGATGGACCAAGTCATACCTGCGGTGAGAGCACTCAAACTATTGGCGGCTTGAATGAAATCAACAAGTGGAATGTATTTATTCATAATGCCATCATTTCAGCAACAACACATAAAAGCAGTCTTGTTTGCCATAGTTTGATAACAAGCAAGTATATTTAGATAACCTCGGAATGTTGAGGTAGAATAAGTTCGACTTAACATTACTTTTACTATATTCAATGTATTTTAGCTATATTTATTGCCTCAGTCTCATTTTAGAAGAATTTCATACTGAACTATTTATCCCGGAATCATTTTGCATTGAATGAAATTATGAAGTTGGTTACATATCAACACTCAGGGAACATCCGTCCATTTGAAATCTCTTCTGGCAGGCAGTATTGAATTTCTCTACCTTCTGGCAGGCAGTAGTGAATTTCTCCACTTTCTGGCAGGCAGTAGTGAATTTCTCCACCCTCTGATATTATGAACAATTTTGGGAGTTTCAAAATAACTACATTTTTATATACCGTGTGCATCTTCCCATTGTATTTATCCCATCTGAAAGATCCCATTCATGTTAACAATGAAGGTCTTATGTCTTAGAATTTCACTTTGGTGAGAATCTCGACAAGAATCTATAACTTGTTAATCCTGTATCATTGTGTATGTTTTGCATTGTCCACCAGGCACATTTAACAATATCCCGTGTTTGCCATGTTGACATTGTGATTACATGAAAAACATTGTTATGTGATAATTATGACCACTCTGAACAGTCAATCAAAAGCAAGAGCACAGTTTTGCCAATGTATAGCCTTTGAACACCCCAATATTTTTGTTCTCAATGCGAATGTCTTCTTAAGGGGAAATAGGATTAGCATGGCTGACTAAATGATTTTTCCCTACTCTTGTCTATCTTCTGGTGATATATTCCTGGCTTGAAGTATGGTCGTGAAACTTAACCCACTGTCAGTTTAGACCCGAAGAAGGCATTGAAAAAAGAAATTTGTAATTGTTGGAGTTTTTTTTCATATTTACCTTTATTTTGTGCATTATTTTAGTCAGTTGGATTGTGAATTGGGCTTGACCGAGTTAAAAATGTAATCAGCCTCAAAATCCAGACTGGAATCGATCTCTCTCAAACTCCGCGAAAGTGACATATGTTACGACAGGTACAAAATAAAAAACATTGGACCATAAACAACAAAGCTTGTATCCACCATTCACGACAAAATAGAATGAATTTGTCTTTAGAAATAAACGGCATGGCATGCCGTTTATTTTTCGACAGCCGTGTCCGCAAGCGTTTACACGTGTGGTGGATTCTGCCCACGTATGCTTTGCCACTCTACCAAACCTTAGGCACGAGCCATGACGTTATCCCATGGCTGCAGCTGTTCAGCATTCAGATTCATGAGCGTCGCTATGTCAGATGTTCCTCTCCACATACAGCACATATTCAATGGCGAAATATAATCCGTCGAAGCAAATCCGATGCTTTAGCAAACTTCGCTGCTGAAAAACAGACAGGAGAGAGTTTACAAAATCCATCAATTTTGAGGCTGATTACATCTTTAAGTATAAGAATTCCAACGCAGTGTCAAATTAATCTGCATGTCAGTGTCAAACAATAGTATAGGACTATTATTTTCTCCAGGTGGTACCTACAAGTCAAAATGTTAATTAAAACATTTTCAGTTTCCTGTATTTCCAAGGTGAATTTGACTATATTTGGCTAATTTCGCTCCAGTAATATTGCTGATGACTTGTAGATCAATTTGACACAGAATTTGGGTTTCTTATACTCAACTGGGTTACAGTTACTACAGCTGTGCAGTCAAATTGAGTAAAAGAAACATAAATAATGTAAAAAATAAATGCAAAATTCATAATTTGTTTTCATGTGACTTATTGCAATGTCTTCCTCATTTCTAGATTGACAAATGACTAGATTTTGATAACCATACTCAAAGCCATCAGGAAGAATTTGGTAGAAGACTGACAAGAGCTTGGAAAAGTCGGCTAATCAGTCATGGTACTCCCTTTAATATCTTATATAAGTTGAACGATGAGCATTGAAAAGAAGTCATATGACCACATCTATTCTGACAGGATTATATCCAAAGACTTGAATGTATTGGTTGTCCACATGAAATGCATTGACCATCTGTGAGGTGCTGTTAATTGTGGTCGTGACGACAAATTGGGATAAAACATTGAACTAATTGACAGACAAAATTTTAGAAGATGGGTTTTCCACAGTTTCAGTTGGAAAAAATTCTATAGAAAAAAGCATCTCTTATTTTTGTAGATATTAGGTGCTGGAGTAAGTTTTTTAACCCACTTTGATATTTTATGTTCTACTTACTACATTATTGTTCAGCTACTTTCGATGTCTGTTTGCTGGCAGTTGGTTTAGTGGCTCCACAGTTATAAAACCCTGTTGTTTGAATCCATGACAAAGTTGTGCTGAAACATAAGATTTCATGTCATGAACATGATGAAGATCATTAGGAATTTCACTGATGGTCCAGCAAGAATTTTCGTGATCTTGATAAACATTACAGAAGGTCAAAGTTGTCATTTTGAGTTATTCATCGCCAGTGTATCACTGTGTCTGGAGGCATCTGGAGCAGCCTGTACGTTTTGCACGGGTGACTAAATTTAGATTTTCTTTTATTTATTGTTTATTCTTTGTAGCTGTTTATTTTTGTTGTTTTATTATCGATTGTTAATAGTTGGTATGTGAATGCAAGATTTTGTATTGATCCAGAAATCCTGTCAAATAAAAAAGACAAATCTACAAGTTTGATTACCACTTGTCTTCGGGGTTTTTCTTCCTCTTTGCTTCTGCTTCGTTCATTCTTTTAAAAACTATATAAAGATGTCAATATGTTTGTTTGAGAGTTTGACTGTACAGGGTGACATTCTGCATATAGGGTGGACAAATTTCATCTAGGACTCCTTCCAAGATTGTGTCCATGCAATATCAAAAAGATATTGATGATATGGTGCACCCAAATGGAATCCTGTTCCACTCATTAAGACCCCAGGGTGTGACAAATCGGTTTTTCACTCTACATTTTGGCTTGACAACCCTAATGAGATGCTTTCCCCTGATCGGGGACAAAACCAGGAATGCCAGTCCAGACTATCCAGGGCATCTTTGACGATGTATAGGGGATGAATATTGGTGCTAACTGTTATACGATAACATTGACATGGACATTCTTTTGTGGAGTACACCTGATTATTGAATGCTGGATCCAATGCCTATAATACACAAACTATCCTCTGCGAATCAAGTCCAACAATCCCTGTATAAAGGCCAGGGAATAAATGTATGCTGTACCAGCAAAGTTGTTAGAATCTTTAAGTACTCTTGTTAAGCTTTCTCGACTCTTTATACTACGATCCCTCATCAGGACCTTATTGATGGTCTAAGTTCATTAATAGTATCTGTGTTCAAGAAAACTGATCGTAGATATATTAATGTCAGAAGCTAAAAAGCATTCTTTAGCTCTACTACATACAAGAGATATCATTCATGGAATGTTTGTTTACAGAGTTGCTTGAATTTCTCATTAAAAATATCTATGTGAAATTTGGCAACACAATATATCAACAGCATATAGGTATTCCAATGGGTACTAATTGTGCACCCCTATTGGCTGACCTATATCTGTTCTCTTGTGAATATGACTGTATGCAGGTGATTCCAAAAACCGATTCATTCAAATTACAAGCGTCTAGTCCGTCATTCATAATCCAGCCGTCATCCATTAGAGAATATCCGCGTCCATAATCCAAAGACCTATTCCATTTTCCATATAACAGTATTAGCACCAAATTCAAAAGACAATCATAGTATACATAAACATAGGCTTGTTTCCTGCAAGAGAGAAGCGGTCAACAGTTTTCAATGATGCCGGCAAGACATGATGTTCCAAAATATCAAATCCGTATCGCTGATCAGTATTCTTAATCCATAATATTCGTTGTAAAGTCGTCATCTAAAGAATGATGTATCTCAGTCACGCTTTGATTGTGACTGTTCATATGAGTACCATGAGGATCTAGAAGTACATGGTTCATACGGCCTCTAGCCCCGGGTTAAGCGGAATTAGACACAAGTTACGAAACGTAGCGCCATAGATCTTGCACGCTACGTTTGTATTTTGCTATCAGCATGCGATATGTATCGCCAAAGTTGAGAAACTTTGAGTGAAGGCGTTTGGTGGAATAGCCCTGTTTTATAAGTTTCTGTAACAGTGTTTTGTGACGTTGAATATTTAACACAGGATCTAGCAAATGCTACTAAGCGAGATATGTATACGCCATATATACCCCGGAAACCGGGGAGACGATGTGTCGCGTACCAAAATGAAGGTCGAGGTCACAGGTCAAAGGTCACTGGCCTAAAAAACAGGAAATCACTGAAGTGTTCGTGTCCGGTCTATATCTGGGAGCGTTTTCTATCCACAGTTGCAATTTTTTGTGAGTGGATACGCCAGGTGGAGACGATGTGTCGCGTACCAAAATTGAGGTCGAGGTCAGAGGTCAAAGGTCACTGTTGCCAAAAATCAGGAAATCATTGATCGTTGACAGTTTTCTATCTACAGTTCTAATTTTTGGTGAGTGGATGCCCTAGGGGGGAACGATGTGTTGCATATTAAATGTAGGTAACGGTCAGAGGTCAAAGGACAGTGTGATCGAAAAATTAGGAAATCGTTATAAAAATTTCTAATTTTTTGTGAGTGGATTCAATAGGCGGAAATGAAGTGATGCATACCAAAAATTTGGTCAAGGTCAAAGGTCACTGACCCCAAAATTAGGAAATTATTGAAAATAACATTTTTTGTGTCAGTAAATACATTAGGGGGACACAATGTGTCACGTACCAAAATGTAGGTCAAGGTCACTGTGACCCCAAAATCATGAAATTGTTAAAAATCAAGATTTTTTGTGTCCATTGAGAAATTGAGGGGAGACGGTTTGTCATGTACCAAAATTTAGGCCAAGGTCAAAGGTCAAGGTCACTGTGACCCCAAAATCAGGAAATCATTAAAAATCATGATTTTTTGTGTGCATTGACAGATTGAGGGAAGACGATGTGTTGTGTACCAAAATTGAGGTCAAGGTCAAAGGTCAAGGTCACTGTGACCCCAAAATCAAGAAATTATTAAAAGTCACATTTTCATATGCCTGTCAAAGACGAGGTCGTGTAATGCGATGTTGCCTTCTGTCCATTCATCCATTAACATTTGTTATACGCCCGCCAAAAAGGCGGACGTATTATGTGATGGCGGTTTCCGTCCCCCGTGTCCGGTCTATATCTGGAACACTTTTCTATTTACAGTTCCAATTTTTGGTGAGTTGATACCCTATGGGGAGACGATGTGTCGCGTACAAAAATGAAGGTCGAGGTCAGAGGTCAAAGGTCACTGGCCTGAAAAACAGGAAATCATTGAAGTGTTCGTGTCCGGTCTATATCTCTGAATGTTTTCTATCCACAGTTGCAATTTTTTGTGAGTGGATACATCAGGTGGAGACGATGTGTCGCGTACCGAAATTCAGGTCGAGGTCAGAGGTCAAAGGTGACTGTTGCCTAAAATCAGGAAATTATTGATCATTGACAGTTTTCTATCAACAGTTCTAATTTTTGGTGAGTGGATGCCCTAGGGGAAACGATGTGTTGCATACCAAATGTAGGTCAAGGTCAAAGGTCAGTGGTACTGAAAATCATTAAAAAAAAATTGTGAGTGGATTCAATAGGGGGAAATGAAGTGTTGCATACCAAACATTGGGTCAAGGTCGAAGGTTAAAGGTCACTGTCCCCAAAATTAGGAAATTATTAAAAATAACTTTTTTTTTGTATCAGTAGATACATTAGGGGGACACGATGTGTCACATACCAAAATGTATGTCAAGGTCAAAGGTCAAGGTCACTGTGATCCCAAAATCATGAAATTGTTAAAAATCATGATTTTTTGTGTCCATTGATATAGTAAGGGGAGACGATTTTGTCATGTACCAACATTTAGGTCAAGGTTAATAGTCAAGGTCACTGTGACCCCAGAATCAAGAAATTTTTAAAAATAACATTTGATTCCCAAATCGTAAACCTGCTTTAATTAATCCCTTAATCTCCGTCAGGAAGATGAATTCAAACCGTAAAAACGGAAGTTAAAACTAAACGTTATCTCCCCTAGAGGAGAGTTGTCCGCCCCTAGGAGAGCTCTCCCACTCATCCCAGTGGAGTTACTATAAAAGGCTCTGCTCAAATCATTCCTATCCTCTTTCTCCTGTTTGTACTCGACCAGTGCACATCAAGGAAGTGTTAATTCAATACAGCCTGTGTTGTTGTTGTAACCGCCGGATTATATCCTTTATCAAGATTGTCTTGTGTTTTTCTTTTCGGAAATTCTTCTTACATTGGTTATGTCTGAGGTTTCTGTTCCGAATTCTAATTCTTGTCGTACGTGTGAGCAAGTTGTCCCGTTTGGACTCCCACACGGTTTGTTTTACTTGTAAAGATTTGTGTATTTCGCAAAGCCACGTGTGCGTGTGTCATCGGATTCGTCTGCCTGGAGGAATTTTGCCCAGGTCCGATGTGCTCATTTATTGCGTGCCTCTGACGATCTCGCTCTATCGGTGCGATAGTCGGGTTTTGGGAATTTACGCTTGTGTATGACTTGAAATCCATCGAGGATCTCGGTGGTCTCGGAATTTAGAATTTGTACTCTTAGATTCAAAGTCCGGTTTTTCTTCGACGTCTGTAAATATTTCCTCCCAGTGACCTGTTCCTGCAGGAGATAATATTCTATTTCTAGACAGTCTGACCTCCGCCGCTATTCCTTTATCTCGAGTCCCTGTAAAACCGGTTCCATTGTTCAGGCCAACAAAGGCCTCCAGTTCAGGTCGGTTTTCCTGAGCGATCCATTGTCTCCTTCGGACAAAAGAATGCTACCTCGCCGCAGGTTATCTCGCCTATGTCATTTTTGTCAATGGTTCTGTTGCGATTAAATAAATAATATTCCGGGATAGTTTTGTCTGACATCTCTATCTCGGGTGTTTCTAAATTTTGTCGGGGCAAATGTTGGTCTCGCTTGGATCTCACACGGTTTGTTTTACCGTCAGCCACGTGTTTAGTGTCTTCGGACGTACGTCGCTAAAATATTTTACTCTTGTCGGAGATTTCAAAATTTTAGTCATGATTTTTCTATATCTTGAAATGATCGTCTGACGATGTTTTTCTGAAAGTCATTATGAAATCTCATGCTTAACTAATAACACAGTCCTGCATTAGGGCAGTGTGTATTCAATATCGCGTCTCCACACAAACAATGAGTTTCGGCCCGCTGTGTTTGATGTGGGATTTTATTGGCTCTCACCATTCCGTTTTGTTTTCGGTCAGTATGTGGGCCTATTGTGATCTGTACGATAAACGAACAGGTTTTTGTTTCGTTGATTCACGATTTTATCCATTGAATTGTTGTATAAATCTTTACTAGTATTGTGAATACTATCCTCGTTCTGACGCGGGAGGTTCGTTTTCCCCGCCGGGGAAATCCGATTCTTTATAAGCAGTCCGTCAATTTTCCATGTTGTTGTTGTATCTTTTGTTCGGACTTGCAGAGAACTTACGGAGAACTTACGGAGGTTTTTATCTACCTTTTATGCTTACGTTGTCTTGCGTTTGTGTTACGTAACCACAACTCAAGCCTATTCACTACGGCGCTTTGTTACATTTAATGAGCTTCTTTACTACTCTCTTTGTGTAATTAAGGGTGTTGAACAACAAAAGAGATCACGTGTTTGTTTATAGTAAACCTATTCACTCAGTCACCCTTGTTTATTGTGAAAGTGTGCTATTTTTTGAAACACAAATTTCTGTTATTTTTACATTGTGAGTTGTTTGTGTTTCACACTTAGTTGGTCCCATCTGTATACTGAATTACGCTTATAATTGAGATTGAGTTGAGCATTAATTTTTACTTCTTCTCTCTGAGAAAATTTAGAATTATTAGCGTGACTGTAAGTGTATTTCTCCGGGAAATCTGTAGAAATACTCTCCTTCGACGACTTGTGGAGTGTTTATTGATCTTCTCCTAGTCTGTTGGCCGGGCAAGGATCAAGCCTGAAGTTTTCTCGGTCTTCTACCTGGGACAGCATTAGTCTATTTCATCGAGCGGTCTTCTTGTATGTTGAGCCCTGCGCAAGGATAGGGTTAGGGTTACCGGTACACTCTACAAGAACAACAGACGGCTCTTTAGCAATGTTCTTTACCGTTTCTTCTTCTCGACAGCTTGTTCGTCATTTCAAATTCTGAATTTTTAATAACCTTAATTTATCTGCCGGCGAGAGACTTTAAATGTATTTCCTCTCTTCGGGAATTTTAATTTCTTTGAGGATCTTTTTAGTTTACGGGGAAATCTCTTTGTTCTGGATGTCGGTGGTGTTACTACTTTTGGTTATAAATAGTGACATTGTTTATAAATGTTTAACATTCTCTCCATATAAAACTCCAGTACTGATTTTCATGTACAGGAGCCAAATTACATCGGGAGATGTCATAATGTAATCATGTTCACTGACACAGTAATCATGTTCACTGACATAAAGATCCATAATGCCATTTACCTCATTGAGGTTACATTTGTGTTTAACGCTAGGAACATTTAATGTGTTCATCTCTTCTGCGTTTCTAATTAAAAATTATCACAATCGAGTTCGGGTTACTGTTTGCAAGGCCTTCCTCGTTTCGCACCTCAACGACGTTCCATTACGTCGTTTCGTTGTCCTCGTACACCTGTACGTCGTTTCTCGCCGTTACGTCGTTTTTCTCGTACTTTTATAAGGTTGTATCCTGCTCCATTATGAGCATGTGTATACTTTATGTTGATGCAAATGGGGAAATCACTACGTCGTTTATCACACACAACGTTTCTCTCATTTTTCACGTTTACGGTTTCCTTCTGTTACACCTTGACGACGTTTCATTACGCCGTCATGTGTTTTCTCATACACTTGTGCGTCGTTCGCGTACATCTGTTAGACGTTCCGGTACGCCATAACGCCGTTCCTTACGTCATTTCTTTGTTTGCGAGATGCATATTTTATATCTATTCATCCTCGTTTTTTTCGGCACTTCCTTCGATTCTTCGTCGGTGGGAGTGGAAGTCCTTCCGTTTGGCGTCAACCTTTCCCTTGTATCAATTCCTCTCGGGTTTACACATCGAGGTTTACTTAGGTTTGTCGTTACACGACGAAGAGAGTTGTGTTCAAGCCTTTTTGATTCCAGAAATTGTGTTGGAATCAACAGTAATTGGTCTTGAATTCAGCACAGCTTTTGTGTTGATTTATGTTTAACACAGAACCATGTTGATTCGACACACAAACATTTTGTGTTGAAATCCATTTTACCACAGGATTGTGCTTAAACAACACAATGTTTTTCACGGTGTACTTGGTGGACAGTTTTTCGACTTTCTCCTTCAAGTACTTCGTTCCCGGATAGACCGTTGCACCAGTTTGTTAGACTTTGACATTATGGTTCTGTCATCAACTTTAGGATTTTTCATTTCTATGCGGGACCTTACTCACTATGTTCGTTTTTCCGTGTTCGGTCACTGCAGTGGATTTATTTGTCCTGGTGCCGAGAATGTGATGCCCTTCCCTACTGTGTCTCTTTGTTTCCCTGTATTTGACTTCTTCCTTCACCTTTATCGTGATATGAAGTTCAACTCGGCACCCTTTAAGGGTTCCGGTCTGCTTGGGCTATGGTTTTTACATTTTCTACCGGCATCGTCATTTGTCTAAACGACAATATCTCTGCGCCCTTTCGGCTTTCATTTACAGTCTCGCCGTACTCGCCAGCTGTTACCGAATTGGGATATTCATGTGGTTCTGTATGCTCGGTTTCGTCCGCCTTTTGAACCTTTACAGTCCGCCTCTCTTTAAGCTGTTTACTACAAGTCTGCTTTGCTGGCGGCTTTTGATTTGGCGTCTAGTGTGTTTGAACTTCATGCTCTTGAGAGATCATGTATGACCTGGACTGCGGATTGGTCTCGCTTTTCCTTTCGACCCATTCCTGAGTTCATCGCCAAAATGAGTCTGTTCGCTTAGGTCCGTGCGCTCAATGTTCGTACTCCATCCCTGCGTTGTCAGACTTCGTGCATGGCCTCGAAGACGACCTTTCTGTTATGCCCTTTTAGAGCCATTCGCCACTATCTTACTCGTATCGATTCCGCTCGCGGCTCTCGTCGTCTGTTATTTCTGTCCCTTCACCCATCCGTAATGCGTGACATTACTAAGAATACCATTGTCGCGTGGTTGAAGAAGACCCTTAAGTGGTCTTATCTATTGGCTATTGACGCTCCCCCACTACTGTCTACTGCTTCTTCTCATGAGATTCGTGCCATCGCTACGTCATGGCCTTTATGGAAGAACTTGTCCCTCCATGACATTGTCCAGTCTTGTGCCTGGACGGCAAACTCCACGTTCACCAATTTCTATCTGAGAGATATGTCAGTGCAGTCAGATAGGGTGACCACGCTTGGGCCGCTGGTAGCTGCCCAGCACGTGGTCAAGTAAATTTTCAAAAAAAGGGGGGGGGCGGCATTTTTGTATCATCGCATAACATTTGTCCACATATGACATGATCACCTAAGAAGGAAGAAATAAGTCAGATGGCCGGCCATGGACTCTAAAATCATCAATCTAAGAGGCCTGACACTATGGTGAGTTTAATCTTTACCTTAACTGCAGATTTGCTTGTGTCATTTCAGGTTGAAACTGACTTCCTTCTAGATGATCTCAGCTGGGTCACCTACGCTCAACTACAGCGAATAAAGTACAGAGAGTTGACGATTGCGTAGAGTTGACTCAGGGAGCAAACGCAGTCAACTCCAACGCATCCTACAAGACCTGTTCAACTTTCAAGGACAAGTATGGAGAGTTTGACTTAAGACGGCTTGTGGACTGAGAGTGGTGTGGCTTGGCGCCCTCTAAGCCGGGCAGTATACGCTCTCCCCGTTCTTTAGATACAGCCAAGTATCTGCATGTATGCTCGGACCGTTTGGCTTTAGCCCCACCCAGAGCATACAGTGCCTACCAAGAAGACCTAGCAGCCTTAGGGGCCGAGGAATCCTTCATCTTGGTAGAAGTATGTACCACACCACGATCACAGCTACATGGAGGAAGACACTCAAAAGATAAGTATCTTCTATTACTACTCCATAATTACCCACTGCATTACCGACCAGGGTTCTTTTGTTGAGATTTATTGTCATGCCTGTGATCATTTTAGATAGAGGCTGAGATGGCCGAGTGGTCTGGGCCGTTTGCTGTTACTGCTGGCGATTTGGTATCGAACTCTGAGGACGCGGGTTCGTGTCTCGCACAGTCTGACCTTTTTCCAGCACTAGTAATTGTACCTTACTGAGAGACTGTTATCTTAAAAATAATTGGATATAAATGTTATCTTAAAAATAATTGGATATAAATGTTATCTACTCAGTAGTAATAGGTCAGTTTGCCAGCCGCTATCTCTCAAGTCATCATTTTAGGCCTGACACAATTCTGACTTTTAATCTTTGACTTTACTGCAGTTTTGCTTGTGTCATTTCAGATTGATCTGACTTCCTCCCAGATGATCTCAGCTGGGTCACCTACGCTCAACTCACAAGACGAAGTATTGACACTTTACCAGTGTCTCCACAGTCGAATAAAGTACAGAGAGTTGACGATTGCGTAGAGTTGACTCAGGGAGCTAACGCAGTCAACTCCAACGCATCCTACAAGTCCTGTTCAACATTCAAGGACCAAGTATGGAGAGTTGACATAAGACGGCTTGTGGACTGAGAGTGGTGTGGCTTGGCGCCCTCTAAGCTCCGGACAGTTTACGCTTCCCCCGTTCTTTAGGTACAGCCAAGTATCTGCCTGTATGCTCGGACCGTTGGCTTTAGCCCCACCCAGAGCATACAGTGCCTACCAAGAAGACCTAGTAGCCTTAGGGGCCGAGGAATCCTTCATCTTGGTAGAGTTTGCGTACCACACCACGGGCACAGCTACATGGATGGAGACACTCAAGATAAGTACAACTGTAGCAAATCCATGAATTACCCTTTTACGTCTCTGACCAGGGTTCCACTTGTTGAGTGTTAATGTCTCATGTTTATACCCATGTCTGTGTCATCCCAGCGGTTACTTAGCCTGCTATTGGGGCTACAACAAGGCCGAGGTTCCCACCTCCATATGTTGGTACTGAGGCATTAATTAAAGCAGGTTTACGATTTGGGAATCAAATATTAAGCATTTATAAACAATGTTTCTATTTGTTACCAAATCAAACCTGCTTTAATTTAATTGTCCCTCCCTTCCGTCCCCTCATGCCGTGGCCTTGCACACTACAGGTCTCGGTTTGTTACAATGAGAAAGAGGATAGGAATGATTTGGGCAGAGCCTTTTATAGCAACTCCACTGGGATGAGTGGGAGAGCTCTCCTAGGGGCGGACAACTCTCCTCTAGGGGAGATAACTTTTAGTTTTAACTTCCGTTTTTACGGTTTGAATTCATCTTCCTGACGGAGATTAAGGCATTAACTAAAGCAGGTTTGATTTGGTAACAAATACAAACATTGTTTATAAATGTTTAATTTTTTTGTGTCCGTAGATATATTAGGGCGACATGATGTGTCACATACCAAAATGTAGGTCAAGGTCGAAGGTTAAGGTCACTGTGATTTTTGTGTCCATTGATACACTGAGGGAAGAC
This sequence comes from Hanleya hanleyi, assembly GCA_036873755.1. Lineage (NCBI taxonomy): Eukaryota > Metazoa > Mollusca > Polyplacophora > Lepidopleurida > Hanleyidae > Hanleya > Hanleya hanleyi. The sequence continues at coordinate 55,848 of JAVTVY010044879.1, forward strand.
GATGTGTCATGTACCAAAATTCAGGTCAACAGTCAAGGAAATCATTAAAAATAACTTTTTTTTGTGGCAGTAGATACATTAAGGGACACGATGTGTTACATACCCAAATTTGGGTCAAAGGTCAAGGTCATTGTGACCCCCAAATCAAGAAATCACTAAAAGAAACATTTTCATATGCCTGCCGAAGAGGTAATGTAATGCGATATTGCGTTCTGTCCAGTCATTCATTAACATTTGTTGTCCATGCGATATCTCTGGTTTCAAGGTATGGATTGGTACCAAACTTTGGGTATACCTTACTCGCATGGCAAAGAGGAGCCATATTCATTTTGAGATCAATTTGTCAAAGGTCAAGGTCACAGTCCCCCAAAACTGAATCAAGTTTAGCTAACTATATGCGTTAGGTTGGAATATTCAGAGTTGTCTCCCCTACATGTATATGGCATTTGTCCTGTGGAGTTGTCTCCTATGTTTGATACATGTAAGAAACAGCTACATTCAGTTAAACTGTTATGAAATAGAAACCGTACATTTACTAATTTAACGAGGACAGGGATCCTTTATGAACTTATACCTGTTTGTTAACTCAAGAACAAAGGTTTACTTCATCACTTTCTTCACATTTTTCTTCCTTCATGAACAATTTCCTCATCTGAAAGGAATCCATTTGCAGGAAAACTACTATTTTCTTGTGTTTGACTATTGTCGATTTCAGTGTAGGATATGTGAGCTCTCGGCTCTTGTTTCAAGGTCAACTAGTTACCAAAAGTTAAGCCCATTTTAGTTTATCATTCAATATAAGATGTGATATATGTTACATTCGTAGAAGCACAAAATCGTAGACCTTTCTCTGGGTTGCTAGCTACCAATTGGAATCAAGGCTATTAAACAACCTTGAAATTTGGACCACTGTAATTCCAGATATACGGGCGTATATTGAAGCCCCTTGGGCTCTTGTTGTCCATGCAATATCTCTAGTTTCAAGGTATGGATTGGTACCAAACTTTGAGTATACCTTACTCGCATGGCAAAGTGGAGCCATACATATGAGATCAATTTGTCAAAGGTCTAGGTCGCAGTCCCCCAAAACTGAATCAAGCTTAGCTGACTAAATGTGTTGGAATATTCGAAGTTCTTTCCCCTGCATTTATATGGTATTGTCCTGTGGAGTTGTCTCCCATGTTTGAAACGCTTCATTTAGTTAAACTGTTGTGAAATAAAAACCATACATTTACTAATTTAACGGGGAGAGGAGTCCTTTATGAACTTCACACCTGTTTATTAACTCAAGAACAAAGGTTTGCTTCATCACTTTCTTCTTCCTTTCATGAAAAATTCTCTCGTCTGAAAGGAATCCATTTGCAGGAAAAACTACTATTTTCTTGTGTTTGACTATTGTCGACTTCAGTGTGGGATATGTGAGCTCTCAGCTCTTGCTTCAAGGTCAACTAGTTACCAAGATTTAAGCTCATTTTAGTTTATCATTCAATATAAGATGTGATATATGTTACATTCTCATAAGCAAAAAATTGTAGACCTTTCTCTGGATTGCTAGATCAATTGGAATCAAGGCTATTAAACAATCTTGAAATTTGAACCAATGTAATTCCAGATATACGGGCATATATTGAAGCCCCTTGGGCTCTTGTTGAATTTGGTGCTAATACTGTTATATGGAATAGGTCTTTGGATTATGCACGTGGATATTCTTAAATGGACGACGGCTGAATTATGAATGACGGACCAGACGCTTGTTATTCAGTTATTGTAACATTTGGTAGTTTTTGTAACGTTGGCTTTGCCGTTTACTGCCTACTCTTCGTCTGTCGTGGCTTTGGCTTGCAGTTTTCTCTCTTTCACATTGAAAAAGTAGGGGAATCCTCAGTTGTCCATATGTTTGCTCTCCCCCTGATCGCTGGGCTAAGCAATTCCCCTGGAGCTGGTATAAATGTCCTGCATTTCATCCCTCTTTTCGGGAAGAAATGTCATTCTCTATCAGATGAGAATATATCTTAATTATTATTAAGTAACTAGCATCTTTGGTGTACAATCTGAAACTTCAGTGGTTTCCTCATTAAAGATATTTATACTGCTTCTTCCCTTGGAAAGGAATGTCTTCATCCACATATAACTACATGCTTTCCTGTTGTTGCCCCGAAACTGATCAGTGTCCAGTATAATAGGAAATGTCTGTGCTTTTGTGTCCTGGCACACCTGCACTGTCGTGCTATTACTGTATAATTGTTGAAAAACGTATTAATCCTTCTCAGTCACTCACCTTTTCCCGAAACTGATGCATGCTTAATAAAAGTGTTTAGTAAACAATGATATGCATAGCATGCCAGTTTCTGATTTACTCTCATACCTTTAACAATTTACTTTTACCTCGCAGCCAATTTCAATGGAATTGATATTTTATTTATCAACATTGTTCGTCTGTCCATCCATCATCAACATATCCACGTTACCTTTTGAAGGGCTATAACCATAGTTACAGCTGACGACAGGGCAGAAACCTGTTGATGATGTCTGAGCTTGACTTAGTATTTATCATGGTTAAATTATGCAATAGTGCTAGTAGATTTCTCAAAGGATTTGTTTTCATGAACCACGATGTGGCTGTGCCAAGCTCGAACAGAAATGTGGTATTTCAATTATAACCTAGGTGATATAGGCCAGGCAATTAGCGGACCAGGAAAGTATCCAATCAGTGGCCTGGGAAAATCAAATTCACCGGTTAGTAGTAGCGTTAGAGTAAATGGGCAAGATTTTCACCCGGATGTAGAGGTCATTTGGGGCGGAAACGAGGCGGGAGGAGAGGTCAAGTGCAGTATAGTTCCGGCAGAAGGACCAAAAGCTACCTCCAGCACAGGAGAGTTCCAATTGTTGGAGGGGATGTATTCAGGATGTATTCACCCGCGGTGATGCGGTCTGGCCGCGGTTTTGGCGGTGATTCGGTCTCGGAAAAAAGCTTCCGCGGAGAAAAAGTAGTCCCTAGATAAAATGGTCGGATGGGGTCGAGTGAGGTATCAAAGTGAAGCTTATGTGAAGGGGCATCTAATGGGCTGGGTGTGGGGTTGACATATTGGCCTTCTGCGCATGCGCGGTGGCCCAAGGGTATGGAAATAGACGTTTTGGTATCTAGGGGAGCCCCTAATGGTCCGATGGAGGCATATGAGGTATCAAAGTGAAGCTTATGTGAGGGGGCATCTGATGGGCTGGGTGTAGGGTTGAACTATCGGCATTCTGCGCATGCGCGGGGGCCCAAGGGTATGAAAATAGCCGTGTTGGAGCTAGGGGAGCCCGTAATGGACCAATGGGGTCGAGTGAGGTATCCATGTGAAGCATTCGTGAAGGGGCATCTGATGGGCTGGATATGGGGTTGAACTATCGGCATTCTGCGCATGCGCGGTAGCCCAAGGGTGTGAAAATAGCCGTGTTGGGAGCTAGGGGAGCCCCTAATGGGCCGATGGAGTTGTATGAGGTATCCATGTGAAGCCTAGGTGAAGGGGCATCTGATGGGTTGGGTGTGCGGTAGGAATATCATTCTGCGCATGCGCAGACGCAATGCGGAGCTCTCGTCCAATCAGAAGCGAGTATTTCAAATCCGTCACACAGCACTCGTCCAGTCAGAAGCGAGTATTTTGACCCGGTGCATTATGGGGCATATCCAAGATGGCGGCACGTATGTTCAAGATGGCGGCACATCCGGTGTCGAAAACTGGTCATTTTGTCGGGATGTGGTCACCTAGTGTCGAAAACTGGACCCTGTATGGGTCCCGCTCTACGTGTTGGGGTCTAGGGGAGCCACGAGTGGTCCAATGGGGTCGAGTGAGGTATCCATGTGAAGCCTAGGTGAAGGGGCATCTGCTGGGCTGGGTGTGGGGTTGAACTATCGGCATTCTGCGCATGCGCAGTCTGGCCGTAGTATACAAATAGCCGTGTTGGGGTGTAGGTGGGCCCCTAGTGGGTCGATGGGATCGAGTGAGGTATCCATGTGAAGCCTAGGTGAGGGAGTTACACTAGGGTGTCGTTTCCATTCTGCTGCGCAGGTCACGTGGGGGTTGTGACGTCACTTCCGGGTTTTTCACTAAAAAACTACCTCCAAACATAGAAGAGTTCCAAATGTTTCCCCTTAGACGTCCGTATGGTCAACCGCCGGGACCTTTTCCCGCCCCGTTTTCTGGACATGGATGGGTTACCTTTGGCTCCATTCTAGGCCACTGATTGGCTAATACGGTGTTCAAAGCCAGTTTCATGCATTATGCTCATAGAACTTATAGTCATAAACTTAATCTATACGTGTTGGATGAGTCTTCACTCACCGTATACACGCACCTCAATGAAATGCCCGCTCCAAACCTAGACCAAAAACACGTACTTGGTCTGTGGGCTGATTTCATTGGCTCTCTATTTTACTATAGTACTCTTGCATTCTAACCTTGATGGGTTACATTTTGGCCCCATCCTACACCATTGATTTCAGTTTGACTGAATCTCCACATTGGGCATTATGAATAAAACACACAAGACAGGGTTTTTTGGTGAGATCTCATTTTGTTTTTTATTCAGTAACAACAACAACGTGAGAACAACCACGTGAAAACTGAAGCCCAGAACAAGGGGCTTGTAATTAACTGAAGCCCAGAACAAGGGGCTTGTAAACTGAAGCCCAGAACAGGGGGCTTGTAAACTTAAGCCCAGAACAAGGGGCTTGTAATTAACTTAAGCCCAGAACGGGGTTTGTACATTGAAATGATGGGCAGCCCAGTCATAGACGAGTACATCGCGGTCCTCGGCCTTGGGGTACTCGTCAAACATCTGTACGATGGTAGATAAGGGTCTTCCCCGGCATCGATGGTACAGGTAAAACAAGCAATATTGTCCGCACACGCTACTGGTCAGGCTTTGCAACGTTTGACTGTTCCAACACCACGTCTCTGTGCCTTGATCCATGAAGTCTGTTAAATCGGGATGGAGGGGTGGCAGGCCGTACGGGTCAAAGTATTCGCCCTGCTGTTCTGTCAAGTACACGGCCACCCAATGTTCACCGGGCCGATCCATCGGGTCGGTGTTGAGAACGTAAGCAGCAGGATACATACGGTCTAATGGGAACACATCTCGGGCGAACACCCCTTGAAACACCGTACGTGTCTCTGGGTCATTCTCCAGCACGGTGGTTATCTGGTCTGTATCCATGTTAGGTGGAGAAGTCACACAGGACGTTGCGCGCTTTGTCCACTTGAATGATGTTGTCAAACTCGGCGTAGCAGATCACATTGACGGTGCTCCGGAGGGCTCGTTGAAAGTGGATTTCCAACCGTAAATTGCCTTGCTTGGCCAGGGCCAGCTGATGGTCGTTCTCTAAGGTGGGGGTCAGATCGAAACAGAACAACGTGTATCCGTTCCCGTAGTCCTCCCGACTGATGAAATTCCCTTCGTCCTGGTTGATTTGACCGGTGGCTGTAAACAGGCTCTGATAGGCTCGAATGAAATTCGCGCGCTCAAAGTTCGGGGTTAAGGCCGTGGCTGGCACCTGTTGTCCATCCACATGCAGGGCCACAAAATTAATGCCGAAATGTTTAAAGTCAAACGGATTCTCTGGGTAGGCTCCGCTGAAACTGGTATTTTCCACACAGGCCAGGATCAATCGCTTGGGTAGTTCCCCCAGGAACAGGTTGTCTTTGTTGGCGGTCGTATTTCCAGCAGACACAGAGAACACTTTGGTTTGCACTCGTCGGATAGGGTACTGGGCTGGTTTTGTTTCCAAGGCTTTCATGTGTCCCAATTGAACGGCTGGATTCGGTTTCACTTTTCGGACATACAGGACTGCGTCTTCGATGACAATCTTATAGTCAGCTACATGCGCCTCTACGTTAGTGGCCATCAAGGCGAAGGTCGGAGGCGCCCGTATCAGTCGGATTTTGATGGGGACCTTGTTCAAGAGGTATCGGTCTTGCATGAAAATGTCTGCGTGTAGTCGACCCATGAGATCCACCGAGACGCCGTTCGCGGTCAAAGCCTTCCGTTTGCTATATCCCGTATTGTCGTTCTCGGCGCCCATGTGCTCGGCTTTGTCCTGGTAGAATAAAGCGGCTGTCAGTTGAGAATTTTTAGCCTCTCGTCCATGCGACAACAGCGTCTCGATGTAGGCTCGATAGGGGTACGTGTTGGTCGAGTCACTGATGAGTTTGTCGCTGAGAAATATATCCACCTGTTGAAACATCGAGTGCAGCCAGAGATTCGTGGGGCCCACCGTTGCTTGGTCGGCGATTCTGGTGCCATCTCCATTGGTGATCTTGGCTTTCACATATAAGTAGGTATGGGCTAAATCCACATAGGTCGTATCCGCATTATTGATGGTGAACTCGATGGGCCCTGTTGCGTTGATGCTGGAGATCGGAAGATGCTCCACCCATAATCCTTGTTCGGCACTGGTCTGGGTGGGCGGTACGGTCCACAGATCAAATTCACTGTTGGTGGAGGGGCAGGACTCGGCGTGGATCAAGGACATGTTTTAAGAAAAGATATCCCGGGTCTTCGATGTGCGTCGTCGCTGGGTCGGTCGTCGACTGGTGCGTGGTCTCGGTGGTGCAGGTCTTTTATTCCTTACGGTACGTTGTGCTTTGGCCACCAAGACGCCTCCCGCTTCTTTGGCCCGCCGTTTCAAGGCTTCTTTGGGTGCCGTACCCCCCAAGACATCACCGGCCACTTGCAGTCCACTGCGTACCGCTTGTTTGCCGATTGCTTTCACTCCACGCGTCACCAAGGGCAGGAACGTTTTGACGATGCTCCCGAGTATGTTCCCCAGTCCATGTCCACGTTGCATGCGTGCACCACTGAAAACCGGAAAGCCACCCCCGGCCTGTTGGGCATAATAGTCCATATAGCTGCGTGCATCGCACTCGTAAGGCACCTTCATTATACAAAGTGGGGAGCACGTGCTTGTCGAAAATGAAGTGTCAGCACCACTTTCCCGCGTTCGAATGCCACCGGTCGTCCCGTGTCATCTCTTATATCCACCGTGATCGTGTTGATGTGGGTTTGTCGTACGGGCAGGTAGAGCATGTGGGTGAAACTGTGGGTGACTTGATCGCCATACTTATTTTTAATGGGCACCACCCGTAACAGAGGTGTGTTGATATCGCCCACGATGTGGTTGTCCACCACGTCCGAGTAGACGTAGAGTCCGTACATACCCGACTTCATATCCATCGGGATCTCGCCTTGGTGGGCGGTGGGACCAGCGAACGTCTGTAGATCGAAACCCAGCATTTGCTGTAGGATAGGACTCAGTACGACACTCGCGTTGGCGGTGACGGTAAGCTGTGCCTTGTCGTTGTGTGCGTTGTAATCGAAGTCCACGTGATTCTTGAAGGGATAGGCTTGGATGGGTTTTGAACTATTCGTGACCTCCCTTAGAGCCTTATAATGCAACAGTCTTGACAGCCCACCCATGAACTCCTTGGGAGTATCGTATTGGCCTTCGGGGAGGGTGAGTCGGGTGTCTTTTCCTTCGTAGGTCACCTCGTACCAGACTTCATTGGCTCGCACGTTGTACCACGAGTAAGGGTATTGGATATCCACAAGGCCACATTCCCATCGTCCAGGTAAATGCAACGGTTGCGGTAACTGGGTCACGTACTTGGCCACGGTGTTGTCAGGAAACACATCCAGCGAACTGTTACTGGGTAGGGTGAGGTAAAACATGGCGACTGAGCTGTCCTGCTGCTGCTGTTGGTTTTAATAGGTCTTCCAGGCCTTGGGCGGTTGTGTCCGGCGTCGTGTTCGTCGCGGTGACTTGCTACGTGTCACGGCTCTGGAGATGTGGGGTGTCTTGATCAAGGGTGTTTTTTTATAGGCGCGAAAAGAAGGTGCCCGTTGTGGTGGTGTTTTGGGGGGTGACTCCGGTTCCCATTCGGATTCCCAAGAAGGTAGTGGGCCACTCGGCGATTGCTGGGTTTGCTGCATAAAGGCCCAGCGGTGGGGGTTCCCCACCAATTCCTGTGGTACATGCATGTCTTTCAAGCCTTGAGCAAAGACCTCCCATCCTCGAGGATCCGTGTGCGATCTGCGTTTACGCATCAGGTCATTCACTAAATCCGTCATGTGGGTGCCGGGGACCACCTGATTCTGTACCAGGAGTTCGCCTTTATCATTCCAAGTCATGTTAGGATTCTGTTTCATCCGTTGTAATACCAGGCCAGCTTGTTTCTTGAACGATGCAGGTACACTCTTCAGCACTTCGTCTTCCACCCACTGTGGGGCTGTGGGGGCTACCCCTGGTAATGGCGGCTGTTGGAGCGGTGCTGAGGTCGGCGGTGTGCCACGTGGTGGTGGTGGTGGTGGTGGGGTAGAGAGGGTTTTATATTGGTCCATGAACGTCATGTACCGTTGAAGCGTCTCATTGTACCGTTGTACTTTCTCACTGTCGCTTAACCCCGGTCTCTGTAAGATCTGTTGCATCTCTCCATCCAGTGTGTTTATGGTCTTCACCGTAGGTGGCACAGGGTAGGGCGATTGGAGGTTTTGAAGGAACCGTGGTTCGACGAGCACCATTTTTTTCGTGTGGTTCATTGTCGGCCGAAGAGTCCACCCAGTACTGGACCCAACACGGAAGCGGCCAACGGTGCTAAGATGGCCCCGAGAAAGCCGCCTTTCTGTAACACCTTTTTCTTTTGTGTTTGAGGGACCCGCTTATGGACTAGGGTTCGGAGACCTGTCTTATGCTTGGCCAACTTGGTCTTCTGAGCCGGAGTCAGTGGAACGTTGCCTTTTAACAGGTTGTACCCGATCTCGCACAGACAGCGTACAAGGTCAGGGTCCGCACCGCGTACAATGGTTCGCACCAACTCGGGAGGGGCCGTCTTCAATACACGGAGCGTGGGAGCGTGCTTCCGTACTCGCGCAGACATCCTGTACAACTAATGCCAGAACCCACAACTCTGCTCTTTTTATCTACCTCAGACACAAAGTCAACCCTGCTGTGGTATTCATTCTTTTTATTATTCCCCATCATCAAAACACACAGACCGCAGCTGGGGGAGCCATTGTGGATGTGTTTACATTATTTTTGCATGTACACGTGGTGGGTCTCTCCGGGAAAGATGCCGGTCCGTAGTCGAAGGTGGTCGGGGGTGGCTTGCTTGAGGTCGAAGAGCATATACCCGTGCTGAGGGGTTGTGGCATCTTTAAAGGCTTCCAACGCAAACGGTGTGCGGCCGGGATACATCTGTCTCGCCAGGTGCAGCAGTTGAGTGGTATCTCTCGGGTTTTTGAAGACCACAAGGTAGTGGGCATTTAAGCTGATGTTCCGATGTTCTTTGTTTTTACTGAACAGATTCTGCACAATGTAGATGATGCTAAGCCGTCGATGGTGGCTGCTTTTGGTAAAGAGTTGGGTGACCCGCGCATCCGTCTCCGCCATGAGATCATCCAGAACCACCAAGGTGTCGGGTTCCAAATCGGCCAAGTTGGGTAGGCCTTCCACGAACGTGATGTGGGGCATTGCTGCATACGCTGCCTGCCATTCTCCGTAACACCACACGACTCGGGCAATAGGTGGGGTGATCATGCTGTCGGCGTGTTGAAGGAGCTTCCGGACGAAGTGCGTTTTGCCGGAGCCCGTCGGTCCTGCGATGACGCAAGTGAAGGGATGCTGCCACCGTGGGTCCATGGTTCGAGGTGTATCCGTTGTCGTGGTAACCCGCTCTTGTAAATTTCGTACGAGTGAACTGGAGTGGTGGGTACAACGTCGGTCGTCGTTGTCTGTACACTGTCAGGGATGATGATGGTGGTGGTGGGTACAACGTGGGTCGTCGTGGTTGTCGGTTCACTGTGAGGGATGAAATCTGGTGGGTCTTCAGACGTAGTGGGTGTTCTGGGTGTAGGTGTGGAGCTCGACGTGGCTTGTACACGGGGTGTGGTGGTGACTGGGCTCGATACGACTGGTGCTCTCTGTAGACCGGTTTCGCTGGTGGCTGGTGTTCTCAGTTGGTTAAGTAACGTACTGACATAGGCTACGTCGTAAAACACACCTCCGTAAAACACACTCAGCAGGGTTAGCAATAGCACCCCAAAGACCACTTGCGCTTTGCGCGTTTTGGGAGACGCTGTGTTCAGAGGCAGCTGCTGTTGGTCCATAGCACTGTGGTCGGACGTGGAATGAAGGAGGACGGCAGTGGTGTGTGGCTTTATAGTCGCTTCACCTGGTTGGCAGCGACCCAGGAATTGAAGGAACTGGGCCAACCTTGCCATTTGACGAAATGAAACAGTTTGCCACGTCGACGTTCCGTTTTCAAAATCTGCTCCACCGTGTAGTAGTCTTGCTGTGTTTTTACAACAGGCTGTAATTCCGTCTCGTAAAACGTCCCCAGCAACGTTTCCCCTTGAAGATCTTCCAGTTCATAGACTCGCCGCTGTCGGGGTAGGCGCCGTTTAATCAGGAAGTGCTCATCGCTCCAGTTGGGCAAGTAACTTTTCTCGAACTTGCCCTTGACTTTACTGATCCGTACAGGGTCCCCGGCCTTGTACACCGCCTTCGTCGTTCGCTGCGATGGCCTGGGGTACAAGACACGCCGGACTTGGGCTTCATTGCGTTGGGTGACGGTAATGGGCGCTCTCTCTATACTCCGATGATAGGCTCGATTGTAACCCCTCACCAGTTTCGGGAGAACATCGATGTACCGCCTTGTATTCTTATAGGTGAAATATTTATACATACGGCCTTTGAATGTCCTGTTGAACCTTTCCACCACGGAAGCCTTGGTCTCGCTGTACGTATGGAAGAAAAACACCTTCTGGGCTTTCAGAAACTGTTGGAACGGTCTGTTGAGGAATTCCGTGCCTTCGTCGGTTTGCAAATACAAAGGTTTGCGCCCGGTCTTGAAGATGTCTTTGAACGCCGCTATGAGATTCGCCCCCGTTTTCGTCCGGATGGGTACCACCCACGCATACTTGGATAGGATATCGATGCACGTCAAGATATACCGATTCCCATCGTTGTGTTTGGCAAAGGCGCTCATATCGACCAAATCCGCTTGCCACTGGGCATCTATTCCTCCCACGATGACCCGGTTCCGTAGAAAATGGCGACGGACAGCTCGATGTAAGGTATAGGTGTCTTGTTTTCTTAACCAATCTCGGACTTGGGCACGTTGTATCCCCTGGGGTTTGGCCGCTCGATAGAGAGCCGACAAGGCACTATAGGCCGCCGGACTGTCGGGACTGTAGTATAAGTTATCCAACACCTTCTCCCAGCGCTTCATGGTGACACAATGATGATGGACCCTGGCTCTATCGTTTATTTATAACGGGTATATCTTGGGCCGGAGTTTCTTTCTGATTTTCTTCGTGGGCTTCCACAGTGGCCATGATAAATGACCAGTCCAACTCGTCTGATGACCGCTTGATAAGCACTTCATCCACATCTACCACGGCATCTTCCAATGCAGACCATAGATCAGGGTGAAGGGTAAAATGCACTGTACCTCCATCTAGCCGAGCCAATTGAGCAAAGAAAGGGCCGCGTCGGATGTACACATCGTGACACAAGTGGATGAGGTCGCCGTCCAGTTCACCAGACAACACCCGTTTGAATTTGGTCCAGCCCTCCCGGGACAGACGAATGTGAGCCGGGCAAGGTTGTGTAGGGTCCGCATCACAGATGTCTCCCACCTCCTCCATGATATCGACCTTATCCCCATACACGTGCAGGAAAACCTCGGGGGTCAAGCTGAAATACGCCAGTATTATATGCTCCGTCATGGTCAGTACGTGAATGGTACCAGATTTGACTGTCTCTCGTATTTATAGGGAGAACCCCGTGAGATCAAAAGGATCAGGTGGTCATGTCACTGGGCTGACTGAGTCTAGCCGGGTAATCAATGGCATCGTCGTCGTCGGGTTCATGTAGTTGTTCATGGGGTTCAGCCAGCGCGTCGTCCATAGCACGAGCCCACGCCAACTGGTCTGATGATCGCTCGTCCGGTGTAAACAGCTGGTCCACAATAGGCACCACTTTCTCCACGGCTGACCACAGATCGGGGACTAGGGTGAAGCCTCGCGTAGGGTCTTGGTAGCGGCCCAGGCGTAGGAAGAAGGTGGTACGGTATACGTAGATGGCATTGTCTATGTGGATGAGGTGTCCGTCGAGCTCACCGCTCAACACCCGTTTAAATTTGGTCCAGCCGTCACGAGGTAGCGTCACCGTATTCGATACGGTCTCAGCGGGCGCCCAGCAAATATCTCCACGGTCTTCCACCAGGGTGACTTTATCTTCATAGACGTGTAACCCCACCTGGGGTGTAAGGGGCAGAATGGCTCGTAGGACGGATGACATGCTTGCTCCAATGTCGAACGGTGAATGACACACACTCTGTGTGACACTCGTATTTATAGTGTCAATACCACAGCGCCAGGGTCAATAGGGCACAGACTATTGTGAGGCCAACCAGCCGGCGCTGGTTCCGGCGTGAGCGCTCCTGGTCCATAGCGCGAGCATCAAGGATGGCTGTCATAGTCCAGTAGTGGTGAGTGATGGCACGCCTCTCCATCGAGTGCACTCTGTGGAGGACCGCTTCTGTGAACTCGTTCAGGATCTGGCGTCGTCCCTCGTTGTCGTCGCCATCTGCAAACATGGACCGGACCACTGCTCGGTAACCCGTGAGTGAATTCACTACGGTGGCATGCTGTAAAATGCGAGTCGCATAGGGCTGGATCTCCGTCATGGCTCTGCAACCGTAGAAATGAAGGTGTAGGATCCAGAGGGACGTGTTTTATAGACCAGGTCACACATGCGCGCCTAAACGTCAGGTGTAGTCCGTGATACGTACTATTCTGATGGGTTAGTCCAAGAAAGAGAACAACAACAACACAGATTACAGATCAATCCTTTTATTATGCGTGAACATCATAGAAATACATGTACTGACCTGTCTGTGGGGATTTTCCACAATGGCGGTCACCTTCCGCCATTAGCCGCCATTGGCCGCCATTTTCCTACAATGGCGGCCACCTTCCGCCATTATCCGCCATTTTCCAACAATGGCGGTCAGACAAGTCTGGACATGTCCAAAGGTCACGCTCCATTCACCCAAACCGGAAGTGACGTCATTTTTACATCCGGGCACTTCGCGTCTGCGCCTGCATTGAGGTATGTATGAGGGCCTTCATGCGCGTGCGCGCAATGCGGCTCAGTCGTACACCAGTAGACCAGTCTTAATCCTCGACTTGGGGTAGAGTGTGCTAAAAATAGATTACCAGCTAGCGTGCTAGAAAAGGGAAGCGGCCTTGCCGTTTCATCAGACACTCTGTCAACCACCAAGATGTTCACTTGCACAACTTGCCAGAAGCAGTTTACTCGCCCAGAAGATTTACGACGCCACGAGGCCTCCATCCACAACGGCGCACGGTATACTTGTATAACCTGCGCACGGTCATTTAATCAGGAGGATCAGTTAATGCGCCACGAACGTTCAATTCATGGGCCACCCAAGCGTCCATGCGAGGATTGTGGTCAACTCTTCAAACGACGCAGTCAGTTGCTGCGACACCAACGTTTGATTCATGCCCCGGTACAGAGTCATACGCCTGACAACATCGAACATTTTCTGGGCGATTCCACCAAGATGTTCACTTGCACAACTTGTCAGAGGCAGTTTACTCGTCTAGATAATTTACGACGCCACGAGGCCTCCACCCACAACGATGCACGGTATACTTGTATAACCTGCGCAGGGTCATTTAATCGGGAGGATCAGTTACTGCGCCACGAACGTTCAATTCATGGGCGACGCAAGCGTCCATGCGAGGATTGTGGTCAACTCTTCAAACGACGCAGTCAGTTAAGACGGCATCAGCGTTTGATTCATGGTCCGTCTCTACGGTTTGAGCGACAACTTCCTACTGAAGAGGAGCCGCGGAAGGTCAAACCCAGTGAAGATAAGCCCGGGGAGACGAACGCCAATGGTGATGCGATGAAGGAGAGCCCGCCTATACCCACAGTTCAGAAGAGCCTGGGTATCCAGCCGGACCCCAGCGTTACGGTTTCGAGTCATACGCCTGACAACATCGAACATTTTCTGGGCGATCTCTTACAGGACAACCATCCAGTGAGTGACGTCGATCGGCGCCATTGGTCCATGACACGGCACTGTTTCCGCCCTCATGGCCCTATTCAAGATATTTACAATTTCCCACTGACCAACCGCACCCGTCTACGCAGCTACGTGGAAGCCATCTTCAAAGATCAAACTACGGCCTTCAAATTGAATGTCGCTTTCGGATACATCTTACGTCACAAAAAGACGGGCCAGTTACGGTATTATTATCCCGGCAATAATATCTATGTGTCTGACCAGCCGTTCACTATCATTAACCGGAGGTCACTAGAGACGATGCTGGAGATACTGGACACCGTGGAACCCTTGAGATGGGCACATCGTCAACGCCCCAACATACAATGGGTGGTAGAGAGGGTAACCAATATCACGTTTTTCCTGACCAAGCTGACCGACCACCACCATCGGTTGAATGCGTCACCCGCGCACTGATGAATACCATAACATGCCGCACATACTCTCTATGTCTACATGCTGATCGTTGAATTGAGCTCAGTAAACCCTTGTACCTAATGTGACGGTGCGTTAAATAATAAAACACGATGTTTGATATTTCAGTTTGTTTTGCTGTGAACATACTAAACATACCCAGGGCGGTTCCCCCAGCCTGGGTGTGATGTAACATTTGGGATAATAAAATATACAAACATTGCTGAACTTGTTGTTATTCACGACAACTGCTATCCGATTGTATAATACTCCACGCGCGCGCGCGCACTGCCGGTGGTGACGCGCGCGCGCGCTGCGGCCGGGGCGGGGTGGGGCGGGAAAAGGTCCCGGCGGTTGAACATACGGACGTGTAAGGGGAAACATTTGGAACTCTTCTATGTTTGGAGGTAGTTTTTAGTGAAAAACCCGGAAGTAACGTCATACAGGGTCCAGTTTTCGACACTAGGTGACCACATCCCGAAAAAATGGCCAGTTTTCGACACCGGATGTGCCGCCATCTTGAACATACGTGCCGCCATCTTGGATATGTCCCATAATGCACCGGATCAAAATACTCGCTTCTGATTGGACGAGAGCTCTGGGACGGATTTGAAATACTCGCTTCTGATTGGACGAGATGATGTGCCGCCATCTTCGCATGCGCAGAATGATATTCCTACCGCACACCCAGCCCATCAGATGCTCCTTCACGAATGCTTCACTTAGATACCTCACTCGACCCCATTGGTCCATTAGGGGCTCCCCTACATCCCAACACGGCTATTTTCATACACTTGGGCCACCGCGCATGCGCAGAATGCCGATAGTTCAACCCCACACCAGCCCATCAGATGCCCCTTCACATAAGCTTCACTTTGATACCTCACTCGACCCCATTGGTCCATTAGGGGCTCCCCTAGCTCCCAACACGGCTATTTTCATACCCTTGGGCCACCGCGCATGCGCAGAAGGCCGATAGTTCAACCCCATACCCAACCCAACAGATGCCCCTTCACGAATGCTTCACTTTGATACCTCACTCGACCCCATTGGACCATTAGTAGCTCCCCTAGCTCCAACACGGCTATTTTCATACCCTTGGGCCACCGCGCATGCGCAGAAGGCCGATAGTTCAACCACACCCAGCCCATCAGATGCCCTTCACCTAGGCTTCACTTTGATACCTCACTCGACCCCATTGGACCATTAGGGCTCCCCTAGCTCCAAAACGGCTATTTCCATACCCTTCGGCCACCGCGCATGCGCAGAATGCCGATATGTCAACCCCACACCCAGCCCATTAGATGCCCCTTCACATAAGCTTCACTTTGATACCTCATTCGACCCCATCGGACCATTTTATCTAGGGACTACTTTTTCTCCGCAGAAGCTTTTTCCCGAGACCGAATCACCGCCAAAACCGCGGCCAGACCGCATCACCGCGGAGGAATACATCCTGAATACATCCCCTCCAACAATTGGAACTCTCCTGTATTGGAGGTAGCTTTTGGTCCTTCTGCCGGAACTATACTGCCCGTGACCTCTCCTCCCGCCTCGTTTCCGCCCCAAATGACCTCTACATCCGGGTGAAATGTGGCTCCATTTACCCTTTGTCCACTACTTGTCCCCCGCCGCAACGCGGCATGTTTGTTTGAATTTTCCGCAAGCGATAACTTCCTAACGCTTTGTTGGATTGTTTTGAAATTCGGCATACGCATTCCTTGCCACAAGACACCAGTCGGTATTGCATTTCAGCAACATCTGCCCGAAGTTGGCGCCACTGGGTCAAAATGGATCTGCTTCTTTGTGTCCGTGGAGGCGTGTTAAAATTTTTCGCAAGTGATAACGTCCAATCGCTTCGTCGGATTCTCCCGATATTCGGAATATGCATATCTTGCGACAAGACGCTGGTTGCTACTGCATTTCAGCAACATCTGCCTGAAGGTGGCGCCTCTGAGTTTCGCTTCTTCGTGTCCGTTCCAGTTGAAATGGGTCTTGCTCTCTTTGTGTATGTGCATGTCTGTTCAAATTCTTCACAGGCGATAACTTCCAGAAGAGGATGCATTCAGCTTCTCGTCAAATTTGGTTTTCAGATAATGTACCTTGCGATGTCACTTGGGGTTGCTTCTCAGTTACATAATTTCCATGCTTCACTGCATGGAAACTATATTACAGAAGCAATCAACGTTCAGTCAACCGTTCTGAGTTGATTTTAAAACTTGGGAAGGCAGAAAGACCCTTCCACATCCAACGCCTATGAAGTAGCAGTTGCCTCCCTCATGTATATCCCCCCGAGATCAACAATGATAAAAAATATTGCTGCCATTTCGGTGGGGGACTTAGCATCCTCTGGCTGCTTGTTCTTGGAGTTCGTCTGCATAGAAAGTGGCTACATTTACAGACTATTCGTGTTTGCCGAGCCATTTCAGTTTGTTATTTATCATAAAAAAGGCGTTATCTGAAATGTGGCTACACTTCCTATAGTGAAATGTAGAAATGTATTTTTTAAAATGTGGCTACAAATGTAGCCACATTTTGTAGCCACAAAAACCCCGGCATTTGCGGTTAGGCCTTGGAGTTTTCTCTTTCGTTCAGGTCAGTTTGAAAGCACGACGTTAGATATCATGTACCGTAAAGATTTAGTTCATTTTTTTTTACTTCTGGCAAATCTGTGTTCATCGGGCCCACAAAATCACAGTTCAGATAAAGCCGATAATTGGATTTGTCACAGCTGATTAACTCTATCCCAGTATGTAATCCATACTAAATTGCTACCTGTCATTAGCGAGCTATCGCGTCTGTGACGTCACAGATTCGCGGCCTCTGTTTCATTCCACAAATATGCCTATCTGACTGGGAGCTAAATAGAGCTGCCAAAAAGGCTTAAATAAGCTCACAGGGGACTAGTATTAAAATTTAAAAACAATTCTTAGTTAAGTGCTAACTCTTCTGACACATATTCCAGAGGAAAAAATATATTGATAAAAATCCTTTAATGATAACTCCTGTGCAACCTGTGTCACGCAAAGCAATAACACTTTTATCTCCAACAAAACCTGGTTGAATGGGAAAGATGGCAACATCCTCCGGAAGAAAACACTCGATCCCAACTGATGGAATACCAGGTGAGGTCTGCTCACCCCTGGAACAAGTATGGAGATGGTCTAGAGGAAAACAAGCGGCTGAAACTGTTGGTCGAGTTGGATTACACTTAAAACTACACCTACTTTCCCCCAATGTCCGTTTAACCTACTTTTCCCTTAAGTTTACAATCATCGGCCTTGTGACCTACTTTATCGCACATGAAACAGCCTAGTTTTGGGCGATCAAAGTTATCTGGTTTTCTGAACTTATCCGCTTGACTCGGAATTTCTTTTTGCCCTTTCTGAAAATCTATTTGCTTGCTACGCTTGTGGTCTTGAGTTTTACTACGATCATAGATCATTTGTTGAAAACCCATATCAGCCTCACGAATAGCTTCGTCTATTTCACGTACCGTTTTTTTCCTTAAATAGACGGATACCTCTTTATGAGCATTGAAACAAAAAATGTTCCAAAACAAGGAAGTCTCTTATTCCCTCATAAGAATCTTCCACTTCCGCCGCGGAAGCACATCTATCAAAATAATTTGACAACCTAGACAAAAATTGTGATGGTATCTCACCCTTTGATATTTTCTCTGAATGAAATGTCCGGCGAAAACTCTCCTCGGTAAGCTGGAAACAACACAATGGTTTTTCTCATTTTGCGTTATCATTTGCCTCAGCAACCGGGAGTCTAGTATAAACTTCTGAAGCCTTGTCTTTCAAAAAGGCACTAAGATAAACTGCAAAATCTGCCTCTTTCCACTTGTGAACAGAAGCATACCTTTGGAACCGCAACACATAAGAATCCCTATCATCCGTATTTTCATCGAAATAAGGGGAAGCTTGGGGATTTTTGGGATGGAAGTTGCACCTTCACTAACTGGTACATTCGAAGTTTCATTTTTCACTTCAGTTTCATGGAGTTTTAATCGTTGCAATTCTAATTGCTTATCCAAAGCTTCAACTTCAAGTATTTTTCTCTCAATATACTGCGATTCTAGTTCTTTCTTTCATTGTATCTCTCTGAACTTCTAGGTCTTGCTGTTCTTTATTGTCTACATATTCCAAATAGTTTTTACCTCCACTAAAGCCGACCATAGCGAAATCTGGAACACAGTCCGTCAAGTAACGCGACCCGAAAATGCGAAGAACATTTCCATACCAGAGTGCCATAAGATATATACCATGCCAATCCATCCATAGCACCCGCCACAAACAACAACCCAGACCGTCCCTAGTGACTCTTGGGACTAAATTATTTTTCTACAACTATAGGGCAGTGATAAATTGCGTGGAGTCTACAGGGGAAAACGACATCGAAATGAACTCACCAAGTGGATCCTATACAAACCAGTAACCATGTAATTTTGGATGGCCTTCTTGACAGAGACCAATCTCCTGAAAAAACAAAAAACATTGTGTTATTTACAACTTCACAAAACAATATGTACACTCGCAGTATTACTCACACAATTATATTATTACAATGTTCAACTGTGTTCATGTATAAAAGCTTCCTTAGCTATAATATGCAAGTAATTCCAGGACAAGTCCCCATTGTAATGTCCAAGCCGACAATATAGTTTGCAAATCAAAACAAACAAGAGTTAATGTAGAAAAATAATCCTGGGTCAATAAATCACATATTTCAAAGTTTCACTTTGATCCAATATTGGAATAATAATACGTTGCAGAATTCCGTATATTAAATATAAATATTGAATTCACCAAAGTTCTTAAAGGTCGCAATTATTAATCAATCACGATGAACAGGTAAACCGTCAGCAACCCCAAATCCAGCAAATCGGTTCCAGCAAACTCTCAGCTGCCGTTGACTTAAGATGTTCAGATCAATCTTGGTAACACGGTAAATACGTATGTAGTATTCTGTCCACTTGATTGGTCCAACGTCAAGGCGAATCCTCATCAATTATTTAGATCCACTAATCAGACTTTAACGTTATTTCTATATAACGAGTACGTCTTTCCATTATATACCTATAAATATACAGGTCCTAATCTAATATCAAGCAGTCATATTATGCTAATATGAAATAGGCAAAGCCCAGAAACGAACGAAGTATACTTCTTTTGCTCGCTTCTGACTTTGCCGTTTTCATATCATTTTTTTGCGGAAGCTTAGAAGGGACATTGAAAATTATATACATAGGTGCAGCCTATAGTGCGAGTTCTTTTCATTTTCCTGATCGTTTGTGTCTTGGCGATTTCTGATGAAATACTGGCAACCCAAAAGTTCCCGAATTGCTGTGGTTGTGGATAATATGTTGATTATTTGATCAATCAGGAACCATTGTTCTTTATCTGACATAGCAGACTGCCTAAATGCACATTTCAAGGTCCCGAAAATATGAATTATTTTCAGTATAATTAAACACATTCGATCAGAATTGATGATTACTACTCTGGATCGGATCTGGGATGAAGTATGTTGATCGGATATGTGAACCAGAAAATATCGGGGTGCTCCTTCATTATTAACTAATTTAAGGAATTTAACTGATAGAATGATTATAATTTTATCCTTGAATGAAAAATTAATACTGCCAAAATATTCGAACAGAGATATTACTATAATGGACAGAAACATTGCGATGTTTATACAATAGTTATATATAATCAAATTATTGTAAACAAATGAAAAACAAGACATATCACGAATCTTTAGATTGTGAAGCCATGTGAATCTGTCAGTATGTCGGCACCTCTTCCCACTTCCCTTATATGTGTTGTAATTTTTACCTGTATATGGCGAGATTCTGCTGGTGGACGTTTCGTCCCCGAGGCCCGCCCCCTGTACATACCTTTTGGTCTTTGATATATGACGGCATTTGTGGGAAGTTGATGCTTGGTCGACATCGGGCCTTACAGACTAGTCTTTTGTGTTAAATGCCGTCATTTTCATTTGACGACGATACAGCTCACCAATCCCCAGTGTACGAGTTGTCACAGCGACACAGCTCACCAATTACCAATATACGAGTTGTCAGAGCATTTCCATCACAGCTCTCCAGATTTGTATCTAATACCGCTTATGCTGGTGCTAAGGGTCGTGTGGTCATGTCATCCAAGTTGCCGCATGAACAGGTACAATAAAAGCGTGCCTGAGATACAACACATATCACGAATCGTTAGATTCTTGGTATGTGCTTTCGAATGGGTTAACCAGAAGACTAGACTGTTAAGCCATGTGACTCTGTCAGTATGTCGGCACCTCTTCCCACTTTCCTTATATTTCCCTGGATATTCCCTCCTTCGAACATTTCACTCTGTGGACACCCCCCCTTCTGTTTTTTGTACTATAAGTACAAATGTGTAACACACTAAAATATTTTTAAGATACTGTCAACAAGATTTGTATGATTTAGTAAAAAATTGTAACATTTATAATAATAAAAATAATTGATCATTATCTTGAGTTTTACCATCAATTACTTACTAGCTTTCTTCAACAGGGCACTATTTTGACATGCATAATTCATGTTTTTACTGCTTCCAATACCCCCATGGTTTCATTAAAGACAGAAATGAGAATAAACATTAATGCGTGATATTTTGTGGAAAATATGATAATATTCACACTTTTTAAAATTCAAATAATTAGTTCAGTCGGCATGTTTGTTACTTAATTTCTGTACTAGTTAAAGGCTATGTTCAGTTTGTTATTTTCAAGGTTCTGTGTGGAAGTCGATTGAATGATATAATAATAACATAAATATTTACAATGTATCAATTCTCTAACGTACAACGGAGGGAACAGAGGTTCCAAACAAAAGATTGGCTGTTCTGTCAATTACAGAGCCGTCGCCAACCGCACAATTGGAGATTTGAGATGAATTTCCATAACTTGGCGAAGTGAGAGATAGTACATCTGTTCAAAATAGTGTTGAGATTAGAGCTGAACTATTCTTTTTAGAATTTCTTTCATTTAATTCTGTGTTATAATTAGGCTTTTCAGGGGAGAGAAATCCCCCAGTGACGTAACTGTATCTAACAGAATGTCAATGTCGTAGCTTTCAATAAACATAGCATAAACATATGTTACATGTATGTTACATTATTGATTGTTCGCCTCATGTAGGTCCTTTAATTAGCAAATAAACATCTATTCCATTCTATTGTATAGATCAAAATATTTATTTATCACTACCTAATACGATGTATACTACCGGTAGCTATTGTTTTATCATGCCGAATTATAGAAAATAATAAATAATAATAGAGAAATGCCTCAAAATCGTTTTTGTCAATATTTCAATTTTGATACACATTCGTACGAAGTCATAGTACAAAAATATAGAAAATTCATCTTTGAATTTATTAGCATATTTATCTTTTTTTTGTTTCAAATCTATAGCAAATATGCTTAGATTAAATTTCGATACTGTTTTAATTTTAGCTATTATACCCACACTGCATCAAATCCAATATGGCAGCGCCCGCAAAAATAAAACGCCCCCGCAAACGATGAAATCTGAACATGATAGTCTTCACAGTAAATGGGTGATTGCCTCTCTTTTCATGGATTTATACTGGGTTTGTGATTAGGTTCTGTATCTGTATTTTGTCTCACGGAATGCATGTATGTTACCTATTTAACGATCGCGGTACCGGTCTATAATATATAAACACATACCTCTAATATCAGATCATGTGTTTCTCGAAATGTTGTGTCACACTCGTGCACAAACAATCTCTGTTTATACAGCACGCCGTGCATTCCACTAGAAATCTCCACATATCTCAGTCGTATTTCACGCCTTGCCAGACTCTCCATCTTTTCCAGTCTGAATTCTCAAATAAAACTTTATATTTATGTGCCAGGTTATATAATTCAAACCAACAGGCCCACAGTCGTTCTGCCTGTTCAAGCATAGAACGAACATCATGGTATATGAAGCCTTTCATTTTATTAAGACAAACAGATGGTCAGTTGGTTAGCGTTCGCTCCAGCCTCAATAAAATAACATTACCAAAGTTAACTGTGAGTTATGTAATGTGACTACTACCCGCTTTTTTTATACCCAGTCAGGCTTTGTACACATGCTAACTATCTTCATATAGAAAGTTATTCAGGTAAAACTAAATGTCTGATACTGTGAACGTCGTGCCAATGAACTGTCAGGGATTGACTGACGAGAAAAAACGAAGAGATGTACTCCACTATTTCAAAAAGAAACAATGTTCCATCATCTGCCTACAGGATACCCATAGTGATTCAAAATATCGAAACAAAATAAAACAGGATTGGCACCACGACGCCTGGCTAAGCCCCTTCTCCTCTAACTCACGTGATGTTATTATACTGATAAACAATAACTTTGACTATAAAGTACATAATTTTGAAACTGACCCTCAAGGTAACTATATTATCATGGATTTGGAGATTTATGAAGTACCAGTAACGTTGGTGAGTGTTTACACCCCCAATACAGATAAACCCTCATTTTTTAATACATTGAACCAGAAAATACAGCAAATCGGTAACCCGTCCGTTTTAATATGCGAGGATTGGAACTTAGTTCTCGATGGACACCGACAATTACAAACATATAAATAATCCCAACGCCCGTCAAACCGTTCTGAACATTAAAGCTGAGAACGATTATGTAGATGTATGGAGAACAATTCACGAGTCTGATAGACGATATGCATGGAGACGCAAAAACCCGAAAAGGCAAGCAAGACTAGATTTCTTTCTTTTGAGTACTGATGTATTTAATATTACAACAGAAGCACAAATTATTCCAGGATATAGAACTGATCACTCAGCAATAACATTGAAATCTAGCTTTAGAAATGCAGAGGGGGAGGGGGTATTGCAATTGAATTGCTCTCTTTTGAATGGAAAACCATATTTAGAACTTGTATATTCAATAATTGATCAGACAATAGAAGAATATTCACCACTACCCTATAATCGGGAAAAACTAAAAAATATCCCAAAACAAGACTTACAATTAAGTATTGGGGATCAATTGTTTTTATATACATTACTGATGAAAATCAGGGGGAAAACGATCAAATATTCTTCAAGAGGAAAGAAGAAAATATAAAAACGGAAGTGGACCTAGAAGAAAAGATCCAAAACATCGAGGAAGAAATTCAAAAAACTATACAGCAATAGAAGACGCAAAATTAGAAGAGTTAGGTACAAACAAAAAAGAACTCGCAGAGCTGAGGAAAAAAAGAAATTGAGGGTATAATGGCAAGAACAAAGGCGCGCTGGTTGGATACGATGAAAAGCCTACAAAATATTTTTTAGGACTAGAGAAGAGAAATTATAGGAATAAAGTAATAACAAAGTTGACACCAGACGACGGTAGAGATATATATAAAACGAAAGATATTTTAAATGCGCAAAAGCTTTTACAGTGACTTATATGCGAAACGAGTCGTGCCTCATGCGGATATAGCTGATTTCTTAGGAAATGTCGAGTTAAACAGGTTAAATGATATGCAATCAAATAAATTAGAAGAATTAATTATATACAATGAATTGTGCAACGCTTTGAAAAATATGAAAAATGACAAAAGTCCTGGGTTAGATGGGTTCCCAACCGAATTTTACAAAGTATTTTGGAAGAAGTTGGGCAATTTTCTTTTAAGATCAATAAACACGGCATTTCAAAATGGGGAATTATCTATTACTCAGAAACAAGGTGTGATAACTTGTCTGCCTATACCAGATAAAGCTAGAAACTACTTAAAAAATTGGCGCCCAATTACGTTATTGAATGTTAGCTATAAGATAGCTAGTGCTTGTATAGCGAATAGACTGAAGACGGTTCTTGACTATATTGTCCACGAAGATCAGAAGGGGTTTATCTCGGGAAGATATATTGGAGAAAATATACTTATAATATATGACTTATTGTTTGAAACAAGAGATAGGGAAATGCCTGGTTTACTCTTATCTTTTGATTTTGAGAAGGCATTCGACTCGGTATCCTGGGACTTCATTAACGACATCTTGAAACTTTGGCGAATGTTTTAAAAAAATGGGTAGACTTGTTTTTTACTAACGTAAGCACATGCATCACACAGAACGGCAACCTTTCGTCATTCTTTGCCCTACACCGAGGTTGCGGGGAAGGAGATCCGATTTCGCCTTATATTTTTGTCCTGTGTGCAGAAATACTCGGCAGCATGATTAGAAACAATCAAGATATAAAAGGGATAAGTATTGGAGGTACAGAGTTCAAGATCAGTCAATATGCTGATGATACTCAGCTAATCCTTGAGAAAACTCCCCGAGGGAAGCTCTAAATTGCCTTAAAGTTTTTTTATGAATACTCAGGCCTTAAAATTAATGTCGAGAAAACAAAGGCAGTTTCACGGACATAAGGTTATGCTGTAATACAAAGTTTGACTGGGTAAACGACTTTACTATATTGGGTATTAATTTTTCCACGGTAAATTTCCATGATATCTGGAAAATCAATTATTTCGCTAAAGTAAACGATCTGCAGAGAGAATTACAAAAATGGAGACTAAGAAACTTGACACTGCTGGGGAAAATTACTATTATCAAATCTCTTGCCTTATCTAAGCTGATACACCTTTTTCTTGCCTTGTCTAATCCACCGGACAATGTAATAACAGATACCGGTATCAACTCCTTACTTTACAAGTTTTTGTGGAACGACGGCCCAGACAGAATAAAAAGGACGGTGATTACAAGAGATTACAAATCTGGAGGGCTGAGAATGGTCAATCTGATACCATTCATCCAATCTCTGAAAATTTCCTGGATACGACGTCTGATCTTGAGAAACCAAAAATGGAAAAAGTTATTCGATGCCGAGAGTTATGAAAAGCTGTGCAATACGGGAGCAGAATACACAAATATTATAATTAAGAAAATCGACAATCCATTTTGCAAAGATACATTGAAGGCGTGGGGGGTTCTTCAGAGGAAAATAAAAAAAACGATAGGTGATGGATTTGTTTAACGAGCCTATTTGGTTCAACTCAAACTTTAAAACGCCGACATATTTTATTGGGAATTGGTATAACAAACAAATCAGATATATGAGGGACTTGATAGATTCGAACGGAAATATTTCAAATTTCACCGAATTAGAAAAGAATTTTGACACACGCGGTATATATCTCGATTCCAACAGACTGGCTAAATAAAATAAAAAAACGAGTTAAATAACATTTTATTTTCAAACACTGGCAAGGCAAGAGAAAGGGCTCCTTGGGAGAGCAGCCGTGAAGGCTGAAAGGACTACCCTCTTAAAATAAGTTAAATAAATAAATAAATAAATAAATAAATGTAAAGGCTTCTACGATATTTTGAACTTTGAGATATTGAATCCGGATACGGCTATGGAAAAATGGGAGGGATATCTCAATATGAAAAACAAAATTCACTGGGATAATGTACACTCTTCAATTATCCACTGTACTAAATGCACATCATTGCGAGAGATTCAATATAAAATATACAGGCTCTATTGAATATTTTCTATAGTCACTACAAGGCAGAATGATATATCGCAAGCACAACACAGACAATTGATAAATTCAACAATAGATGGTTACAACACATATAAGGGAAGTGGGAAGAGGTGCCGACATACTGACAGAGCCACATGACCTCACAGTATAGTCTATTCTAAAGCACATACCAAGAGTCTAACGATTCGTGATATGTGTTGTATCTCAGGTACGCTTTTGTTGTACCTGTTCATGTGGTAACTTGGATGATATGATCACACGGCCCCTAGCACCGGCATAAGCGGTATTAGATACAGATCTAGAGAGCTATGATGGAAATGCTCTGAGAACTCGTATATTGATAATTGGTGAGCTGTTTCACTGTGACAACTCTGAGGATTGGTGAGCTGTATCGTCGTCAGATGAAAATGACGTTATTTAACACGAAAGACTAGTCTGTAAGGTCCGATGTCGACCCAGCATCAACTTCCCACAAATTCCAACATATGTCAAAGACCAAAAGGTCTGTACAGGGGGCGGGCCTCGGGGACGAAACGTCCCCCAGAAGAATCTCGCCATATACAGGTAAAAATTACAACACCGGCATGTCTTTTCGACAATTACTTTAGAACGTTGTGAGAGCTGATGTGAGAGGAGTATGTGAGGAATGGTAGGGAAAGTGACACAATGACAACGCACAACAGAAGAGCTTTAGGAACGAGTAACACTGTAGTATATAGAGAGAAAATATAATAATATGTACATATATGTCTATTTTTCAAAATAAGAGAAATTGTATCAATTAATATGCAATCGTTGTTAAGTGCTCTTTGTTGTCATACAATGTATAATTTGTGTTTTGATTTGATTTGGACTGTATTTGTATACCAAGATGAAGTCACCGTACATAATATTTATATACATTCATGTACTGTACGGTATATAGTGATTTCAGAAATAAATCTAAATCTGCAAATTACTGCTATAATTCAACCATATATATGACAAAGTTAATATTAAATTAATGATCTATCAAGGTACGGAGATGGAGCTTAGTTAAACAGGATAAACAGAACATTAAAACGGGTATACATGTAAACTGTCAAATAGATCGACATACGAAAATAGGGCGTAACTGAGAATTATCAGTTACTAAAAGTACAGACATGCCACCCTGAGTTAAATATATAGGAAATAAAGCTTGTAGCAAAGGTTCAGTAAAACCCAGGATTCAGTTAGTTTTTGAATCCTTCGCAGATAGCACAGCAACATTGGACCAGCTTTGGCTTGGGAAATTTTGGCTGGTCCAATGTTGCCTATTTCAGACTACATATTACTATTTTATTTGATTTCTCTTACCTTTAAAAATAGGTCGTGGTCAGCCCAGAGTGAAAATAGGCAGGATTGTATAGTTTATGTTATATTTTGAACTCTCACAATCAACAATGACATAAAACAGTGTCGACTGATATTTGAAATTGGGATTTCGTTTGTTTTTGTCTTTGAACATTTTAGCAATGATTTTTTAATACATCTAAAATATGACACGTTGAACCAAAATATATTGCGATGCAATGACACAGCAGATATTGTGACATTGAACGCATTCGATACGTTTTGAATCAATTAATATTTTAAATATATCATGAAGTCGAGACCGCCAAAATGCAAACGAAAAAGCCCCAAAGAGATAAAAGCTCGATTTCAAACTTTAGTCAACGGAGAGTCAAGTGAGTTAAGACCCTGGGCATTTATAATGTAAAACTCTGCATGAAACTAATGTTTGGCTTCACAAACTTAATAGCTGTAGGACTTTCGCCTATGTAAACGTTACTACGCCTTTGTTCGTGAGATAGTGTTTACAAGCAAATATGACTGCTACATGTATTCACATTTTGAACTCTGAGACCTTTGGGAATAAGTCATGGTCAGTAATATACGGAGTGAAGTTGACCTACATACCAGCATATGACAGCAATATGGACTTCACATTCCAGGTTTGGGAATGATCTGTAAAGTTGTTCTGTTTTGTGTTTGAACTGGGTAAAAGGTGAACGTATGTTGGCGATATACAAGCCTTAGAGAGATCTTGTTCTAAAATGTTCAGGACATTTGGGAAGAATATGACTTTGTAATGTTATTGTCCGGGAACGAATTTTCGAGTAGCACCACCTGTGAATGGATACATATTGATAAACGTAACCTCAATCAGCATGATGATGTGCGGTATCAACACCAACTTTGGGGAGAATCTGTTGGGTTTTCCTAATTTTGCTGTTCAGAAACGGAATTGGAACATTGTGATTAGATGAATTAACGAATTAAAGAATTTCTGCGTCCATAATCCAAAGACCTAATTTTTATAATAACATTAGCACCAAATTAAAAGGATTAATCATAGTACACTGTCCGCAACATAAGGTCACTGCGACCATGAAAATCATGGTTGCCTGAGGTGCGACCATAAAAATGATGGTCAAGAATATATGGTCAACAGTGCTGACCATAACTTTTATTGTCGAATCTATTTTCCGACCCATATTTTTATGGTCCTTTTTTATGTGCTTAACGAGTTACAACCATAAAAATGATGGTCGCATATATAGTTTGACTAGCAATTATATCATCACTTTTCCTAACCCTTATATTTATGGTCATCTTTATTAATGCTTAATGAGTTGCGATCATGAAAAATCTTGTATGGTCACTTTTTTGGCCATTAATTTTGTGGTCGCTGCGGTAAGTGTTCTGTATAATTTAAATAAATACCTTGATTTCCATGAATTAAAAATCGATTTGAATTTTTTTAAATATTATTAATTTTCATAATTTTCAAAAAGAGAAACGACAGAATCAGTTGAGAAACCTTTGAGAAAAAAGCGATTAAATTACAACACATATAAGGGAAGTGGGAAGAGGTGCCGACATACTGACTGCGTCATAGGACTTCGCAGAATAGTCTTCTGGATAACCTATTCTAAAGTACACACCAAGAATCTAACGATTCGTGATATGTGTTGTATCTCAGGTACGCTTTTATTGTACCTGTTCATGTGGCAACATGACCGATTGTGTTAATACAATGACGTCATTGGGGGGTTTTCTCTCTCTGAGAAGCCTAATTTTAACACAGAAGTAAATGAAAGGGACTTCCCGTAGAGAATATTTCAGCTCCCATTATATAACACATAATTTAAATAGATGTACTATCTTTCACGTCTCCAAGTTGTAGAAATTTATCTCAAGTATCAGTGAAGATTTTTAGGGAAAACCTGGTTGCGCAAGTGGCACTTACGGATCGTAATTGACAGAACAGCCGATCTGTTGTTTAGAGCCGCTGTTACTTCCGCTGTGACGAGTTTGACTCCGCTTAGCCTGGGGCCCTAACTCATTGTTACATTACTTACATATACAAGTTTGCTAAGGAACCCCGGAAAGCCTCGTTCTGCGTTTTGCTGCACCGGGATTTTTTGTCAATATTTCAGTGTGAACTGAACGTGGCACTCGTTGGTAGTTTATATTTTTGTGTTCCAACCAGCAAAGTTGCTTTTGTGTGTCAAATTCTTAATGTATGGCCGTAGTGGTGTAGGACTACAAGAAGTCAACCACTGCGGCATATTAATAAGGTAATAACACGACAAAAGTGAAGAAAGAGAGAGAAATCGCTGTTTGAAGAACAAAAACAACAACAAGTTACAACGGACACAATTAGGTAGAGTTAGTAGGGAGCCTCACACTCTCATCATTACGGGAGATTTCAATACTGGTTTAACAAGAAAGTTAACCTTCTCGGACCATTACTCCTGGACATTTTGCACAAGCACAGTTTACATATAGTCAATAATAGCAGACCAACAAGAGATAGCTCCATAATAGACCTTACCATGGTATGGGGAGGAATAGTCAGCGATATTTCGAAATGGGCAGTCAGAGAAGAGGTCTTTTTGGCTACAGACCATAGACTCATAACTTTCAGGATTGGTCAACGACAAACAAATTTCCGGGAAAGCAAGTGGGATTTTCGGAATACAGACTGGGCTACTTGGGAAACCGAGACAAACATCGTCTTTAGCCAATGGCTCTCTCTCTGACACAGAGAAAGATGTAGAGACGGTGTATACTAAATTTCGCCATACCCTATTGGAACTAGCTGATAAGAAAATTAAGCGCAAAACTGTTTGTTTGCACAGCAAAAGCTGGTGGAATGCAGATGTAGGTGCCAAAGAGAACAACCTCAGAGCCATGAAGAAACGATTCAGGTTTAGAAATGACCCACACAATTATGGACTGGTACAGAAAGCCAAACAAGAGTTCGAAGGCGCCGTAGACAAGGCAATAAAGGAACACGGGAAAAGCCTCATTGACCAATTTAACTCTGGGGATCCACAGAAATTTTGGCCAGTTATCAACAAAACTATCAATCCAAAAGTTAAGAACATCATACAGCCAATTGAACGGACTGACGGATCTCTTGCAGCAGAAGATACAGACATCCTACAAGAGATGGTAGGGAGTTATGGCTCAGAGAACTTAGAAGTTCAGAACAATGCCATCTGGTATAGCACCATGGAATAACTCGGTGCCCGGCTGGTTCAAGAAGAATCTATGGATTTCTGAGAACACTGACCTTACTCTTGAAGAAGTTCAGCTAGCGATAGAAGCTACCCCCTTGCACTTCTCACCTAGTCCCGAGGATAAGATTTTCTCAATTGTGATAAAGAAAGGGGGAATAGAGTTAGCACTAACCCTGACCACAATATTGTAGCTATTTTGGAGCAAGTTACCCATTGTCTTAAAACAGGACCACAAGGTCCAGCTCCCAACGCCTGGTAAAGACAATTACCATTCTGTTAAGGCATATAGACCTATCACCCTGGAGAGTATCTTGGGTAAGATCACGGAGAGGTTGGTTCAGAGACGCCTTATATGGAGATTGAAGAGCGATGGCTCTCTTCCAAACACTAATGAGTCATATAGAAAGTCTAGGTCAAGCACACATGCAATCATTCGCCTGGTCCAAAAAACAAATGAGGCTTGGAATAGGGGTGAATATGCCATCCTGGTGATTATGGATTTTGACAGCTGCTTCGAGCGCGTTTGGACAGCGGGGTTGATATGCAAGCTGTATACCATGGGAATAAGAGGAAGGTTACTGTGTTATATCTCAGAATTTCTGAGTGAACGACAGTCCAAGTTAACTGTCAATGAGGCGTCCACTGGATGGCTTCCGTCCAAACTGGGTATCTGTCTGTGCTCTCTCCCACTCTGTGCAATGTGTACACTTCAGATGCTACGAAATAACTTAGTCCCCCATCTGACCACACATAGTATGAAGATGATAACACCATCCGGAGAAGTGGCCCTAACTCAGATACCCTGGTAGATGAGGTAAACAGGGAGATGACACATTAGGCAAAACTTGGTGTAGTGACTGGAACATGGTTATGTCTGCAAACAAAACTGCGGTTTATTGTTCGCTCCACCGAACCTGTTGAGAAAAAAAGTCACCTTAGTCTTGAAAGGAGAACAAATTAACAAGGTACGCTATAAAAACTTCTTGGTGTTATATTTAATGACCAACTCAAATTCACTGAGCATTCCAATGCCAGGCAGTCAGCAGCTTTTGGTGCCCTTAGATCCTTATCTGACTTTGCTCGAGCTAAATCTAGATGTTCAACCCCCAACTTCGTTAATTTGTACAAAACATTGGTCTTGCCCCGTTTAGAGTATGGCATTGGTGTAGTGGCAGCTTCAGGTAAGGAAGCATGTGGGGACTTTGAGAAGGTGCACAGACTAGCCCTTCTCAAAGCGACTGGATGTCTGAATTCCACATCCACAGAAACACTGGAAGTCCTGACTAATTGCACACCAGTCGACATTCACCTCAGGCTGAGACAAGCAGAAGAAATGACGAGAATTCTCGCACGTAGCGGCACTGACCCCATAGTGCAAGAACTGCAGTTACACATTGATAGGGCCCAGAGGGAAAGATATCCATCTCTCTTCTCTGCATTGCTCTGCAGGTTGAAAGAGTTCGGAGTGTCCACAGAAGGGATTGGGAAAACCTATCAGTACAGGGATAACGGGTTAGAGATATTCAGGGAGTACTCAGTTATCAGGAGTTCAGTAACAGCAAAGTCGACCTGGAGTATATTGTTAGGCAGAAATTAAAACTGTTGGAGAATGATGGTGTAGTCAGTTTCACGGATGGGTCGGCACTATAGTCAACCCAGGTCCATTGGGGGCCTCAGCCATTGTATTCCTCAAGGGTCTCAAATATGCTCCCATCTGTCCCAAGAAAGCCGCCGCCAAGGTGGGCAATAATTATGTTGGAGAGGTGGTAGGTTTCGAGTTATTGTAATGTTCTTGTTGTATCTGTATATAGGTATTTTTCTTCTGCGTCTTTGTTTTGTATATATGTTTATCTTTGAGAAATGGGTGTATTTTATTACCTTATCTTGCATTGTGAAACTGGATTTATTCATTAATTTAAACCTAAAAATCCCCAATGGATGACTGTGATGAATGTAATGAAGATTTTCCATTCCCTGGCCCAACATGGTTCCCACCGTTCTCCAATGAAAACATTCTCCCGGTAGAATTTGAACTAAACTCCGTCACTCATTCCGAAATAGACCTTTCATTTCTAAGCAACAAATGTTTCAATCCAATCGAATTAAATGATTTAGATCATTGTAAAACGCATACAGATGACAATGAATATGAAATTTCTCACTGGCAGAATATTAACTCCCATCAGTCCAACTATTTTACGGAAACATCTTTTGCAGAAGAGCCAGAAGTAAACAACGCAAATAACAGTGGGTCTTTATCGTGTTTACACCTAAATGCTAGGAGTCTAAGAAAACATTTTTCTGAAATTACTGGATTCATTCAGAATCTGAATCACCAATTTTCTATCCTGGGATTTTCTGAAAGCTGGCTGGACCCTGTGACTGAACGTCTATTCGATATACCTGGATATAAACCTTTCCCTTCCTCACGAACTAAAAGAAAGGGTGGCGGTCTCATTCTATATGTTAAGGATACCATTCAATCTTGCAAAGTTCGCGATGACCTGTCATCCTGTGATGACAATGGCGAATTTGAATCACTGTTTCTCGAAATTGATTTTGATAATACCAAATACATTATTGGTATATTTTATCGACCGCCTGGCAAGAGCTTGAACATTTTCAACCACCATTTAGCTGACATCATGAAAACATCTGACATTGAAAAGCATAAGTGCATCCTGATGGGAGATTTTAATATCGACCTCTTCAAAACTGATGTTCATACACCATCAAAAGACTTCCTTGACCTTCTGAAATCCTACTATTTCTTCCCCAAAATAACTAAACCTACCAGAGTTAAGTCACACACAGCAACATTAATAGATAACATATTCATAAACTTTCACGAAGATAACTTACTATCTGGGATATTTTTAACCGACATCACTGATCACTTTCCCATCTTCCACATACTAAAATCTTCTCCCATCTGCACACCCTCCACAAAAACTATATCCTACCGCCGAGTCACTCCTGAACTTAAAGATACTTTTAGACAGGTAATAAATGACACCGCTTGGGACAATGTTATCCAAGAAAGCAATGTTGTCAGTGCTCTAGATAATTTCCTCACAAAGTTTGACTCCATATATAACGAGTGTTTTCCGTATGCAACTTTTGAAGTCTCTCCTAAGCGGATTATCAAACCTTGGATCACTTATGGGATTCTTACTTCCATCCATGAAAAAAACAGACTATATCGCGAATATCTCGCTTCTCGGGACGAAACCTCACATAAAGAGTACAGAACTTATAGGAATAAACTGATCCACAGTATTCGCCTGGCCAAAAAAAATTACTTCGAACAAAAGTTTAATGAATCCAACCAGGATATAAAAAGTACATGGAAAACTCTCAGCCAGCTAATGAATCGCAAGAAAGACACATCCATATCTAAATCGTTTATTGTCGATGGGAATGAAATCACAGATAGTCAAAGCATAGTAGATAAATTTAATGAGTATTTCAGCACCGTGGCTTCCACCCTGAACTCTAATATCCCTACAGTCCCTCCAAGCTTCTGTGAATTTCTCGGTCCCTCTACTCCCGAAAATTTTGAATTTACCCCAACAACTTCCATTGATGTTCAGAACATCATTATGACTTCGAAGTCGGCCTCACCGGGTTTGGACAGTATTTCTATGTCTCTCGTCAAACTCGTCGCCAAATCTGTCTCTGCTCCACTTGCACACATTACGAACTTGTCTTTTAGATCGGGTATTGTCCCAGATTCTCTTAAATCAGCCAAAGTGACTCCAATATTCAAATCGGGTGAAACCAACCTTTTTCTAATTATAGACCAATATCTGTATTACCAGCTCTAAGTAAAATTATTGAGAAACTCGCAATAAAAAGGATGGCAGATTTCTTAGAGAAAAACAATATTATATCTGACACTCAGTATGGATTTAGATCTAAGCATTCAACCTCTCACGCGACGATTTCTCTGTATGATATATTGGTCACTGCCAAGGAATCTAGAGAATATAGTACAGTTACTTTCTTGGATCTTTCCAAAGCTTTCGACACTGTCAATCACGACATACTGCTCACTAAGCTACACCATTATGGTTTTCGCGATACAGCAAATAAGTGGTTCAGAAGCTATTTATCTAACAGATCACAATGTGTCTACTACAACAGTATGCTTTCTTGTTCCAAGAATATCACTTGTAGAGTACCCCAAGGATCTATCCTTGGACCTCTTCTATTTTTACTATATCTTAATGACATTAATAATGCCACTGATTTACTTAAGGTCATTCTTTTTGCTGATGACACCAGTGTTGTTTATACTTCTAAACACCTCGACAATGCTGTCACTGTTATGTCACAGGAATTGGAAAAACTATATATTTGGTTTTGTGCCAATCGACTATCACTAAACGTAAAGAAAACCAAATTCATGATAATAAATCCCACCAAGCAGCGCCTGCGGCACGTGCTACAGCTATTTATATCCGGTGAAGAGATTGAATTAGTAAATAGTTTCAAATTCCTCGGAGTTTTCTTCAACAATAAACTAAACTGGACAAACCATATTGACTACATTTGCAAGAAGGTGGCAAGAAACACTGGGGTTATTAACTTTATCAAAAACTCAGTAAATAAGAAAACACTACATATCTTATATTATTCGATGATATACCCATACCTATCCTACTGTAACATCCTTTGGGGAAACACATATATGACTCATCTGAAACCGTTAATATTGCTCCAGAAGCGTGTCCTCAGAGTTATTACTCTATCGCAGAAACGCGAGCATACTCAACCACTATTCACTCATCTAAAAATCACCCCTCTGCACGATCTGAATTTATATTCCTGTTTAAACCTGGTTCAAAAGTTTTTGTATTACCCTGAAACAATGCCGGTTCTTTTCCGTAAGTATTTTACAAAACTGTCTGAAGTACACCGCTATCCCACAAGGAACCAAGAAGTAAATTTATATAGACCTTTCTATTCCTCTAATCTTTCGTATTATACAATTGGAGTCACGGAGCCACGGGAATGGAACAAGTTACCCTCAGTTCTCAAAACCATAAAATCTTCATCACTATTCAGGTCTAAGCTTAAATCTTATTTACTCGAAGTTTTACCCGTTTCTCGATGATAATTTCTAGATTGTATGCCCAAAGTTTTAAAGTTTTTTTTTTATTCACCGTTCGCATTCTCCCTATATTCAGATACTTATAATTATATTCCTAACTGGGATAGAACAAGCCCCCTGGGGCTTTATTCCCGCCATTATTTTGTCAACCTACATGTTATTATTCCCATATATTATTGGTGAATAAAATTCATTCATTCATTCATAGGTATCAGACTTGGTCTAGAATATGTAGCAGACACTTCTGTAGAGGCAGATGTAAACATCTTCACAGACTGTCAGTCTGCTATTTTGTCTAGCTTTTCTTCAGATATTCCAGGCAACAGAGCTGAGGATATTAGTGCTATTAGAATCCGAGACGTGGAGCAAAGGTCCGATGCCACTGGTACCCAGGCCACCGTGGAATAAGAGGCAACGAGATTGCTGATGAGTATGCTTAAACTGCAGCAGTAGAGGCTCAGTCTATGCAGTCAGAATTCGCGAATGATAAATCTTCAGTGTTTCGACACATGGGGAAGAAGGCGGTAGTTAAATGGCAACGACGGTTGGAAAACTCCACAAAGGTAAGCTTTGTCCAGGCTGTGATCACGAAGACAAACACCAGAAAGTTTTTCCTTAAACACAGAGGGAGAGAATAAAGCTGCCTGAACCAGATCCTCAGTGGTCATGCCAAACTGAAACATCATCAGGTGAAGCTGAACACCAACATAATGTCAGCAGACAGCGGTGTCTGGAATGTGCCTAAGACAGTCCATCATTATGTTTTTCTGTGCTCGAGATTTGAGGAAAAACGCGATTCTCTGATGGACAGAGTGAATCAGACTCTGCGTCTTTCCAACAGACAGAAATGATCTAGTGTGGAGAGATTAACCTACAGGTGCTAAGTGGGCACAGTGAGGTCCTCTCAAGGGTGCATAATTCTCAGATAGTGGGCGCATTCTGTGACTACCTGAGTAAGGCCTACCCTGCCTAAGAACTATTTGGACTAGCTGCATCGGCTGTGCCCCCTGCACAAGGGCTGGTCATAACATAACCATGCTTCTCTTGTTTATATTGTACATATTGTTTCTACCTGTCTTACCAATGTATATATGCTCTGCACCAATGAGTCGGACAAGCCAGAATGATCGAACACCGCCCGCCGTCTAGTATCTCCAGCATAAGAGAATAAACAGCATTGTGGGAACATAGCACCATGTGATTTGTCTTGTAGCACCTGTGAAACATATACCCATCGAGTTAAGATTGAATTAACAGATAAACAACAAAAACAAAAACAACGGAACAAAGTAAGTACCAGTAAAGTAAGTATATATGCCTAGATGAACAGGTCAGGAAAAGGATTAACTGTATGGCCTATTCTCTTTGGATATTTTATATACATGTACTTCCATATTTTCAAGTTGGCATATTTTACTACTGTCTGTCCCAGATAATATATCCGATACGTTTTTGTGGATATTTCGGAGACAATTTATCGTACAACATTGAAACTTTACACAGTATATAAACCAAAAAATACAAAATTTTCCCCAATATTTCATGAAAATCGGTTGAGAATGGACAAAAATGACCAATACCCACAGTTAATAGGGGAGTTTCGAATCACTTTTTACATCTAGACTGCGGGCGCTCCTTTTGTTAGGAGTTGAGAGTGATTCTTGGTCTTATTTTCTACGAAAATCTGTGGTCGATAATTGTATGTAAAAATTCTCTAATCGAGCTTGTGAATCAATGAGAAAATCACGTCCGTCTCAGTGCACCAACCCGGGCAGTTGCGAAACACTTTGGTGGGAAGCCGATCACGCCATCTAGCGGTCGTTACAGCCACTGAGAACAGATCTTTTTTATCAGCCTGAGCGGTCATCTATCACCAATTACAAGCGTCTAGTCCGTCATTCATAATCCAGCCGTCGTCCATTAGAGAATATCCGCGTCCATAATCCAAAGACCTATTCCATTTTCCACATAACAGTATTAGCACCAAATTCAAAAAGACAATCATAGTATACATAAACATAGGCTTGTTTCCCGCAAGAGAGAAGCGGTCAACAGTTTTCAATGATGCCGGCAAGACATCATGATGTTCAAAAAATATCAAATCCGTATCGCTGATCAGTATTCTAATCCATAATATTCGTTGTAAAGTCGTCATCTAAAGAATGATGTATCTCAGTCACGCTTTGATTGTGACTGTTCATATGAGTACCTTGAGGATCTTGAAGTACATGGGTTCATACGGCCCCTAGTCCCGGGTTAAGCGGAATTAGACACAAGTTACGAAACGTAACGCCATAGATCTTGCACGCTATGCTCGTATTTTGCTATCAGCATGCGATATGTATCGCCAAATTTGAGAAACTTTAAGTGGAGGCGCTTGTTGGAATAGCCCTGTTTTATAAGTTTCTGCAACAATGTTTTGTGACGTTGATTAAAATCGTCACATTTAACACAGGATCTAGCAAATGCTACTAGGCGTGATATGTATACGCCATATGCAGGTCCCACTGGAATATTACTGTCCAGAAAGGGATAGTTTACGATGTCGAAATTGTAATCATCTCTTTGTCATACAGTCGACGAGAGAGAAGGCCCGCTTCATTTTTATAGAGATATAGGTCTAAATAAGATGTGCCTGTAGGGCTATCTGTAGTTTCCTTCAAATCCAGTGAAGGTGGATATATATATCCTTCACTGCATCATTTATATAGCGATTATCCACAGCGAGAAGATCGTCTATATAGCGTTTGGTGAATGAGAAGGAACGGGCTTTGAATGGATCGGTTTTTGAAAGCGCCTGCATATAGTCATATTCATAAGAGAACAGATACAGGTCGGCCAACAGGGGTGCACAATTAGTACCCATTGGAATACCTATATCCTGCTGATATATTGTGCTGCCAAATTTCACATAGATATTTTTAATGAGAAATTCAAGCAACTCTATAAACAAAGAAACATCTCATGAATGATATCTCTTGTATGTAGTCGAGCTAAAGAATGCTTTATGGCTTCCGACATTAATATATCTACGATCAGTTTTCTTGAACACAGATACTATTAATGAACTTATACGGTCAATAAGGTCCTGATGAGGGATTGTAGTATAGAGTCGAGAAATCCCATGTGGATACATGTCTGTACGGTATGTGACCTTTAGCATCAAGCTCTTCCGTAAGACATTTTGAGTTTTTCAATATCCACATACATTGAACACCAGAGTTCTTAGAAATAGTGGCGCAATACCTTTCCCAAAATGCTTTTACCTCCTGAAGGGCCCTCGTCAATAGGGTTGAAAGAAGCTTGGTGGTGCAGCTTCTAGAACCAGCTATGAATCTAGCTTGTATGGTGATTTATGCATTTTGGGAGTCCAGTATATTTTTGGTATGTCGTTATGATTGGTTGGAAGACAAATACCTCTTTCCCTGAGAAACTTTTTGTGATTGTTAAATAAATCTTCCAGAGTAAATGCAGTTTGGGAGTAAGTAGACGTACTTGATGAAGATATGTCTACACTCAATTCTTTAACCAGCACCTGGTAATAGTAATATTTACATATGAATATTATATTATTCGGAGCTTTGTCTGTTGGGACTATGACGAATTTACTCTGGAGATTTGCTAGAACTTCTTGAGAATTGAGGTTTCTCAGAACTTGTTTTGCTTGGGGAAGAGTACTTCTGTCAATATGACGGATTGTTTCAACGACCTTGCTCTTGGTGAGGTCCAGCCAATCAGCGAGTACTGTAGGTTCAACTTTTTCTCGCTTAGACCAATCAATAACGTACTGTTCCAATGCAGACAGGACTATCTTCTGGTCGGCCTTCAGATTTATTCTTCTTGGCTCTCTATATTTAGATCCCTTCATCAGGAGTAATTTCAGATCCTTATCACTCACCACATCAAGGTCACCAGTCACAATATGTTTGCATGGTGTATAGATAAAGTTCGACGATTCACAATCACAACTATAGCCTCCTGACGTGTATAAGTTCCAGTCAAACTCCTGGACAGCATTGGAGTAATTGAATATTTTGGTGGCTATAGATTTAGTGTACCTATATGAAATGCAAGGAGGTTCTGTGAACTTAAAATAGTTTGGTACAGCGTTGCGTACCTCTGGATCATTCAGGATTCGAGGTAAATTAATGATGTCCAGTCCTTTATCTAAGTAGGCAAAAAATGATGTATGACATGCCTGGACTTGTTGGTTTGACATTACTGAGGCGGAAATTCTTCAGAGACAAACGACGGCCTGATCTGTCTGACCATGCCATATACAACAATTATCCTCACTAATTAAATTAATTCTCGCAGCATTTCGGTAGTTTGAACCATGATTATTTGTACACGGACAAGACAGACCTGGTTCAATAGAAACCTGTAAAAAATGTTTTCTCATGGGACCTGATATGGATTCCTCCTTATACTGCGTCGAATTAAGATTCAAATTTTCTAAGAAAATAGCAGCCACGTTTCTATCGTGTTTCGGACAACGGAATTAATTCGACTCGCAGCTTCAGGATTACAATGTATACATATATAAATTTAACTCTTTAATTTAGCATCTGACTATTCAGATGAAAGAACAGAGAGGAAAGAACACACAGATATTTGTTCTCAAGTTTAGTAATGAGCACAAATGGTGAAAATCTTGAAATCTTTTGGGGGGATGTGGGGGGGGGGGAGAAGGGGATGAAGATCATCCGATTCCGGGCACTTGTGGGAAGTTGATGCTGGGTCGACATCGGGCATTACAGACTAGTATTTTGTGTTAAATGCCGCCATTTACATCTGACGACGTTACAGCTCACCAATCTCCAATGTACGAGTTGTCACAGCGAAGCAGCTCACCAATTACCAGTATACGAGTTGTCAGAGCATTTCCATCATAGCTCTCTAGATTTGTATCTAATACCGATTGTGCCGGTGCTAGGGGCCGTGTGGTCATATCATCCAAGTTGCCACATGAACAGGTACAATAAAAGCGTACCTGAGATACAACACATATCACGAATCGTTAGATTCTTGGTATGTGCTTTAGCATAGGCTGACCAGAAGACTATTCTGTGAAGTCATGTGACGCAGTCAGTATGTCGGCACCTCTTCCCACTTCCCTTATATGTGTTGTAATTAAAATTATTCTAAAACAATAACTAAGATGTCGGGGGGAAGGGCAAAGTAATTTTGTCCTCCGACATTTGTCCGTGTGCAAAGTCTTCAATTACAAGCGTCTAGTCCGTCATTCATAATCCAGCCGTCGTCCATTAGACAATATCCGCGTCCATAATCCATAATTTTCCATAACGTAATCACACGGAATAAACGGCGCGTATTTCGTTGATTCGGAATTGACATCTCTACTGCAGCATAGTGTTACAATGCTGGTGAGTTAAGATTTATCGCAAATCATTAGATATTTTGTTCGACTATTAATATGATTCTATCACTGGAATAAATACGGAAATTACCACTTAAACCCACCTTATTTTTCGTAGATTCATCACTGAAGAAATCACACACGTTTTTTTAACCAGTGTCAATTTGCCATTGCGTAGTACCGAAGGCATTACCTTGCAGAATTGACCGAGAAACAAACAACGCAGGTCGGTTGTTTGACATTTATTTGAGTCCACGGAAACAGATGTTTCAATAAACCTAGAAAAGATTTACACAGATTCTTTATTGCAAGAAATATTAGGCGTTCATTAGGAAAGTGATCCGCAACTCCCCGTGATTCGGAACCCCCGAAACTACTGTACCATGTTATTTTGGGACCACGATGACGTTGATCTGCCAATGTTATAACATGCAGGCTTGATGTCATGACGTCAAAAATTAACCCACAATTCTCCCATCTAATTTTGGTT
Organism: Hanleya hanleyi; assembly: GCA_036873755.1. Classification (NCBI taxonomy): domain Eukaryota; kingdom Metazoa; phylum Mollusca; class Polyplacophora; order Lepidopleurida; family Hanleyidae; genus Hanleya; species Hanleya hanleyi. The sequence goes on from JAVTVY010044879.1 coordinate 97,509, forward strand.
CTCGCGATTTATTGATTTTCTTGATACTTTGGACACTGTTGATATTATGTGGGACAGACAGTAGTTATTCTGTTTGTATAGCATACTGCAACAACAACACAAAACACTATCGCGTAACTGCATTTCTGCGAGAAAAAGTCAGCAAAATTATACAATCGCATTTACATTTTTGTGATATAGATTCTATCATGTTTTTGTAGCCTACTTTAGCAGGTCAGGGAAAAAGTACTAACTGGGATATATATCCCAATTGGGATAAAATATCCATGTCAGAAGTAGAATATTCATGTTTCAATCAAGCTGGCATATTTTGCTAGTTATTCTATTCGTTTAAGACAGACAACAGTGGTGAGTGATGGGAAGTATACTGCAACAACAACCCGAAAAAATAATGCACATAATCGCAATATCACAGAGAATAATTTTTGCGAGTAAAAGGCTGCAAAATTATACCATCGCATTGGCAGATTTGTGAAGAAGATTCTATCTTGTTTTTTTTTGTTTAGATGCCAAAATTCGTCATTATGAGGATATATTTCAATATCCAAACTTGGATTTAATATCCCAAGTGGGATATATATCCCAGTTAGTCCTTTGTTCTAACCGTTTACTATGCGCATCAGTCAAAATATCTGTATTTGATTTAAATTTCCAGACTAGCTTGCAAGTTAGCCCATAGTCTGCCCCAATGATCTGGAGGTCATCTATTATCACGATTAGGGCACACATGAAGCAGGTTACTGATACCATCCCAAAGCGGCCTGGATATATGCATGTATCAAAAATAGGATATTGTATCATAATTAATATATTTAAGGGAGTGAGGAGCGCCATACTGGTGTTAATGTGCCAGTTCATTTTATTTCTGCAAATGTAGTGATTTCTAATCATCCACATACCAATATACATTGTATTAGCATAGGGATGGTGTGACCAAGACTTATCCAAGCGAATTTGTAAAAGCCAGGCAGTGTGTTGTATATTTCATCCCCCATGAAATCAGATGTCAGTATCCGTGTTTATTTTGATTCGAGAAATGCCCTAGTTTCGTTTCTGGGAAGAAATAAGAGGAATCAGTCTCACACAATGTTCGTTCAGGCCAACGGTCAAAGTTAAGCAAACAAAGCAACCTTCTCAGTGTCACAGCAGGGGGTGTACACATAGAGGGCATTCTTAAGTCAAGCACTAAAATCCCAGTTGGCCACCATTACTATGGCAAACACAATATATATATTTGTCCGATATTTTTTCAATTACTTTTGATCATATATAACCAATCCAATATATATATAAAATCTTTGAGATAACTTCATTTTTCAGAGAAATATTATATTCTACTTCTGAGATGTCTGACTACCTTAAGGAGGTGTACTTTTACTGTTATTTCATTGAAATGTTTATACTCCGTTTTAGATGGTTGAACTGTCACCTATGAGCAGTGTATATGCATACCAGTACCAGTACCACCAACAAATGCAAAACACTTTTTAGGAGAATGAAACAGTCAACATATGATGTCAGTGACTAACACCACACCTGAGAGCGATGGCAGACTGACAGCAAGATGGTTGATGAACACACTCTTCTCCCTTGTCGATATGGCTATGGGAATCCGCCGGCACTAAAGAGTAACATCGTAGGAGGAATAAAGGGTGAGCAAAATGTTACTCTGTGAACTCCCATACTAAATTTTCCGGGCACGAGGTATCTATACAACACATATAAGGGAAGTGGGAAGAGGTGCCGACATACTGACAGAGCCATATGACCTCACAGTATAGTCTTCCGGTTAACCTATTCTAAAGCACATACCAAGAATCTAATCTATCTTACTGGTGGTAAGAATCTATGTCACAGATACATTAGAGGTTGAGAATGTTAAGTATGTTTATGAAATATCATAGCGCATGCACATCATTCTATTTCTGTTTTCAGTTATAAAGAGGTTATCACGTCATTTTGAAGATATTCAGCAAATAATATATTGTGATACAAATTATTTAGTAGCTGAGTTTACCTATTATAGAGAACACATTCATTATTAATACCTTCTGTACAACACAATCGACAGCACAGCTTCTGTGATAACTGAACAATGGGATAGAAGAGCCGCAAGTGGAGGACTGTGGTGATGATAGCTTGATTCACTTGCTCACTACCATGTCTACATGGACTCACTTGGCAGAGATTATCTAAACAACAGTAATTTTATTGAGATGAGAGTTGAGGTGAGAATGTATAGTGCGTCTTTCATGTAGAAATCACATGACGAACAAGAACAATAGTCTGTCTGGAGACAAGCACAAAGGACTGTAAACAAGAAAGTATTGACAAATCACAGGCTAAATAAATGAGCGAGATGTTTATATGTTACTGTAAAAATGTGTTAATAGTGCTGATGTGGTGAAGTGAGAATGTGTGTTCCATGTTCTATCTATTAATCACATGATCGTTTAACAATAGTCTGTCTGGATACAACAGCCAAGGACTGTACATAAGATAATAATTAAAGAATTGCCAAATCACAGACTTTAAAGAAGTGAGCAGAACGTTGCTGTATTTGTTTCAATTGTGCCGAGGTGAGGATGTTGATCCATCTTTTATGTAAACACCACAGGACCGAGGAGAACAATAGCCTGTCGGGGTACAACAACAAAGGACTGCAAACCATAGACTAAGCTTGATAAAGAAGTGAGCGGGATGTATATATAAATTTTTATTTCTGTATATGTTTTAATGGTGCTAAATACGTAATGTATGGAAGAATGACTGTTGTATGTCAAAGAATAAAACTAAAGTATTCTGTTGAAAACAATCTGATTTATTGAAGTTTATGGTATACTACTTTTCGCCATGACTTGACAGCACCTCGTAACTACACTTGACCATGGTTTATACCTTACTGGTGGTACCTTCTGTATCACGCCGACTATACCTTAATGGTACCTCCAGCTATAAAATGGCTGACTGTATATACCTTGCACAAGACCCTGTACCTTGAGTGTACCTCTGGATGTACCTTACTTGTGCCTTGCTCTTCGACTGGATTTATCCCAATGTACCTATACTATACATTAGTGGTACCTTAGTGATACCTTGTTACAGTGCCTTATCGATACCTTATTCAAGCGAGGTACAGTTAAGGCATCGTTAACATTTTTGGAACGTACCTTACCGGTACCTTGCCCATGTTGAATCAAATACAAATTTGGAGATACCGATAAGGTATATGCCTTAACTGTACCTGTCCCGTACCTATGTCGAATCTATGGCCTGTACCTTATTGATATCTTATTACTGTGAGGGTGACAGTTCGGAAAGGTCCATTGGATGTGACCCAGATAACACCAAGCGGTATTAATCCATGAAGATATGGTCGCCTCCGACAACGAAAACTATGGTAAACATATTTCTTATGGTTGCTCATGACCACTAAATATGTGGTCAGAAAAATCTTTCGAACATAATTTTGCTTGAGCAAGCATATATTGTATGGTCAACTCGACCATATAATTCACTTTCGGAGCGACCATAAAATACCTGGTCGCCTGGTGACCAGATCTGTTATGGTTACTCCGACCATAAGTTGTATTGTCAGATAGTGACCATAATTACAACGCATATAAGGGAAGTGGAAAGAGGTGCCGGCATACTGACAGTCACATGACTTCACAGTATAGTCTTCTGGTTAACCTATTCTAAAGCACATACCATGAATCTAACGATTCGTGATATGTGTTGTATCTGAGGTACGCTTTTATTGTACCTGTTCATGTGGCAACTTGGATGACATGCCCACACGACCCCTAGCACCGGCATAAGCGGTATTAGATACAAATCTAGAGAGTGAAGATGGAAATGCTCTGACAACTCGTGTATTGGTAATTGTCACACAACTCGTACACTGGGCATAACACATATGGTACGTATCTATATACTATAACTTTTATGGTCGGAGGCGATCATATTTTTATATGGTCGGAGGCAACCATATTTTTTATGGTCGGTTCGACCATATCCTGCTAACAGTGTATACATAAAACTAGGCTAATTTCCTGCGAGACAGAAGCGGTCAACAGTTTTCAATGTTGCTAGATATCATGATGTTCCAAAAATATCAAATCCGTATCGTTGATCTGTATTCTTAATCCATATGATATACGTTGTAAAGTCGTTAGCTAGAGTATGATGTATCTCAGTCACGCTTTGATTGTGACTTCACATTGAACGCATTCGATAAGTTTTGATTCTATTTAGAATCATGAAGGATTTAGTAATAAAATAATAATAATAATCATAATTATATATTTTAGGTGTCATATTTTAGATGTATTAGAAAGTCCACACATCCCAAATGTATACCAAAAAGTCAAAAAACGAGGAAAGCCCAATTTCAAACGTTAGTCAACGGAGAGTCACGTCACCTGTGACTCTGAACGCTTTTAATGTAAAACTCAGGTATTTTTTCTGAACGAAATTACTTTTTAGTTTCACAAACTCAACAGCGCGAAGAGTTTCACCTGTCTAAACGTAGCTACTCCTTTATTCCTTATATAGTGTTTACGGGCAAATATGACTGCTATTCACATTTGGATCTCTGTGACCTTTGGGAATAGGTCATGGTCAGTAAGGAGTGAACTTGACATACAGGCCAACATAAGGCAGCGATATGCCAAAGATAGCGATTCAACACACAAAATCGGTAAAGTTGTTCTGTTTTGTTGTCTGGGATTTGAAACCGGAAATGAGCCACGGTGGTGCCACCGCATGTTCGCGAAATACAAGCCATTCTTAGATCTTGTTCCAAAGTGTTCATGAAATTTGGAGAAAGTAAGTTTTTGTAATGTTATTGTCTGAAAACGAACTTTCGAGTGATACCACCTGTGAATGGATAAATGTTGATAAACGCAGCCTGAAGCAACATCTTGATTCGCGGTATCCACATACCGAATTTGAAGATAATTGTTGTTTTGTTTTCTAATTTTGTTGTCCAGAAACGAAATTGGAACTCAGGTGGCGCCACATCTGAAAAAAAAATTGATGAAACGCAACCCCATCATACCAAATTTGGGGAAAATCTGTAGAGAATAAATTGGTCGTCAGCGGGATTCGAACCCACCAACCCGGCTCAACGCCCCGATGCACCCCGACAGCGATGACGGCCCATCGGTATGTGTGGGCCGTGTGGTCATGTCATCCAAGTTGCCACATGAATAGGTACAATAAAAGCGTACCTGAGATATAACACATATCACGAATCGTTAGATTATTGGTACGTGCTTTAGAATAGGTTAACCAGGAGACTATACTGTGAAGTCATGTGGCTCTGTCAGTATGTCGGCACCTCTTCCCACTTCCTGTATATGTGTTGTAATTACTCCCGTGGATTGTCCCTGTGATGACCAACCTTCTCTCTCGGTGTTGCATTTTGCGCAACACTGTTAACAGGATATGGTCGAACCGACCATAAAAAATATGGTTGCCAGCGACCATAGAAGTTATGGTATAGACATGACGTACCATATGTTTTATGGTCACTATCTGACAGCACAACTTATGGTCGGAGTAACCATAAAAGGTCTGGTCACCAGGCGACCAGATATTTTATGGTCGCTCTGACAGTGAATTATATGGTCGGGTTGACCATACAATATATGCTCGCTCAAGCAAAATTATGGTCGAAAGATTCTTCTGACCACATATTTAGTGGTCAAGAGCAACAATAAGAAATATGATTACCATACTTTTTGTTGTCGGAGGCGACCATATCTTAATGGATTAATACTGCTTGGCGGTATCTGGGTCACAGCCAATGAACCTTCCAGACCAGTCACCCTCAGGTGAGGTATAAGCCATGATCAAGTGTAGTTACGGAGTGCAATCAAGTCATGACGAAAAGTAGTACACTATAAACTTCAATAAATCAGATTATTTTCAGCAAAATACTTTAGTTTTATTCTTTGACATACAACACTCATTCATACATTATGTATTTAGCACTATCAAAACTTATACAGAAATACAAATCTATCTATACATCTCGCTCAGTTCTTTATCAAGTTTACAATGTATGGTTTTACCAGGCTTTCTTGTTTACAGTGCTTTGTTGTTGTATCCCGACAGACTATTGTTCTCCTCAGTCCTGTGGTTTTTACATAAAAGATGGACTGCAAATTCTCACCTGAACACATCGACATGATTGAAACATATACAGCAACATCCTGCTCACTTCTTTACAGTCTGTAGTTTGGCAATTCTTTAATTATTATCTTATGTACAGTCCTTGATTGTTGTATCCAGACAGAATATTGTTAAACTAGTCATGTGATTATTAGATATAACATAGAGCACACATTCTCACGTCACCACATCAGCACTATTAAAACATTTTTACAGTAACATGAAAACATCCCGCTCATTTTGTTAGTCTGTGATTTACAGTCCTTTATGCTTGTAACCAGATAGACTATTGTTCTTGTTCGTTATGTGATTTTTACACGAAAGAGGGGCCATACATTCTCACCTCAACTCACATCTCAATAAAATCACTGTTGTTTAGATACCTGACTGTGAATTGCGACTTATGTTAGGTGATCTCTGCCAAGTGAGTCCATGTGGACATGGTAAAGAGCAAGTGAATCAAGCGACTATCACCACAGTTCTCCACAAAGTGGCTCTTCTATCCCATTGTCCAGTTGATCACAGAAGCTGTGCTGTCGATTGTGTTGTACAGAAAGCTGGAATAAAGGAAAAACATTATCAGAGAGCTATTTCTGATTTACAATGCTCAGGCAGCCCTTCTGATGACGCAAATGTGGTTTCAATGCACATGGTATTAATAATGAATATGGTTTCTACAATAGGTAATCTCAGCTACTAAAAAATTTGTACCACGATATATTATTTGCTGAATATCTTCAAAATGATGTGACAACCTCTGTATAACTGAAAACATGAAAATAGAACGATGTGTATGCGCTATGATATTTCACGAACATACTTAACATTCTCCAACTTTCAGGTATCTGACATTTATCTCATGCCTGGAAAATTATGTATGGGAGTTCATATAGTAACGTATTGCTTACCGTTTATTCCTCCTACGATGTTACTATTCAGTACAGGCAGATTCCCATAGCCATGTCATCAAGGGAGACGAGTGTGTTCAAGAGTGAGTCTGACCATGCTGACATCAGGTGTTGACTGTTTCATTCTCCTAAAAGGTGTTTTGCATTTGTGGTTCTGGTACTGGCATACTCCTCCCATTGACAGTTCAACCATCTAAAACAGTGTATAAACATTTCAATAAAACAACGGTAAAAGTACACCTCCTTAAGGCAGTCAGACATGTCAGAAGTAGAATACTACATTTCTCTCAATGGTGAGGTCCCGATATCCCACCACATAGCTGTTTAACGCTCTAGCAACCATCAGGCTCAGTCTTGGTCACATCATCCCTGCGCTAATACAATGTATATTGATATGTGGATGAATGAAATCAATACATATGCAGAAATAAAGCGAACTGGCGCAGTAACACCAGTATGGTGATGGCGCTCCCCACTCCCTAAAATATATTAACTGTGATACAATATCCCATTTTTGATACATGCATATATCCAGGCCGATTTGGGATGGTGTCTGTAACCTGCTTCATGTGTGCCCTAAGCATAAGGGGATGACCTCCAGATTATTGGAACAATGAGTTAACTTGCAAGCTAGTCTGGAAATCTGAATCAAATACATTTCTCAAAGTTGAATAACCTCCGCCCCCCCCCCCCCACACATTGAAATATATCAAAATTGAGATATTTTGACTGATTTGCATAATAAACGACTCAGAACAAAGGACTAACTGGGATATATATCCCCCAAGTTTGCATATTGAAATATTGAAATATATCCTAATTGGGATATTGTGACTAATTCTCATACTATGCTCATAATGGTGAAATTTGGCATCTAAACTACAAAAACAAGATAGAATCTTCTTCGCAAATCTGCCAATGCGATGGTATAATTTTGCTGACTTTTACTAGCCAAAATTATTCTCTGCGATATTGCAATTATGTGCATTATTTTGTCGGGTTGTTGTTGTTGCAGTATACTTCCCATCACTCACCACTGTTGTAGGTCTTTATACGAATAGAATAATTGGCAAAATATGCCAGGTTGATCGAAACATGAATATTCTACTTCTGACATGGATATTTTATCTCAATTGGGATATATATCCCAGTTAGTGCTTTTCCCCTGACCTGCTAAAGTAGGCTACAAAATCATGATAGAATCTACTTCACAAAAATGCAAATGCGATTGTTTGATTCAGGAACATAGCTGTTTTATACTTTAAGTTAGACTACTCGCCTCAAATCAGAATGCCTCTAATTTTGCTGACTTTTTCTCACAGAAATTATGTTACGTGCGATATTGTTTTGTGTTGTTGCAGTATACTATGCGAACAGAATAACTACTGTCTGTCGCACATAATATTTCCGATATGTTTTCGGCGATATTTCGGAGAAAATTTATTGTACGACATTGAAACTTCACAAAGTAGATACATGTAATCTAAAAAAAAACTAATTTTATTCCAAAGTATCAAGAAGATCCTTCCAGTAGTTCTCAATAAATTGCGAAAACAAAAATTAAATGGGAGATTTATGGGTTGATTTTTGACGTCATGACTTCAAGCCTGCACGTTATAACATTAGCGGATCAACGGCCTTTTCTTTTTAGCTCTGCTGGTCTTAATATCCAACCAATTTTCCCCAAATTTCAGAATATAATCATTCTGTTAGGGTAGAATCAGAAGTATAAAATGGTTAGCCTTCTTGGAATATTTATATTCAAAGTCTTTGCTCATCTATCTACCCTTTTTCCCTTGAAAATACATATATAGAATTACAAGCGTCTGATCCGTCATTCATAATTCAGCCGTCGTCCATTAGAGAATATCCGCGTCCATAATCCAAAGACCTATTCCATATTCCAAATAACAGTATTAGTACCAAATTCAAACAGACAATTATAGTATACATAAACATAGGCTTGTTTCCTGCAAGAGAGAAGCGGTCAACAGTTTTCAATGATGCCGGCAAGACATCATGATGTTCCAAGAATATCAAATCCGTATCGCTGATCAGTTCTTAATCCATAATATCAAATCTTAATCCTTAATCAGATTTTTAGTCCTACAATTTGGTCTTTTCTTATTAGCTCTGCTGGTCTTAATAGCCAAAGAATTCCCCCCAAATTTCAGAATATTATCATTCTGTTAGGGTAGAATCAGGAGTACAAAAAAGGTTACCTTCTTAGAATATTTCATTCAAAATCTTTCTTCATCTATCTACCCTTTTCCCCTTCAAAATACATGCATAGGAGGCAAAATAACCCTAGCCTTCTTGGAATATTTCTATTCAAAGTTTCTGATAAGCTATTTGCCCTAAATACATGTAAAATGACAAAATATGCATTATATTTACCTGTAGAAAAACCGATTTTGCTCCAATCTTGCCAAAATTTAGCACACTAGTTCTAAATTGGGTGTACGTCATTCACATTTAAAGGTTTTGCCGAACTAAATTTTTATCTATGGCGGAATTGCATTCACCTATGTCCAAAAGTTCAATTTCGCAGTTTTTGGAGGAATTCCACCAATCTTGGATACGAAGGACTTTCGCGGATGCTGATTACAAATCTAAAAACCGTTTTGCGAAATTCGAATTAGTTTCGGAGTTATGGCCCTTGAAAAATCGATGTTTGACCAACTTTTAAATTAAGAAAAATCATACAAAAACTATAAAGAATTTCCGAGAAATTTTACAGTGAAAATGTTTGTATTCCTTGATACTATTTTTGGCATATTTTTATATATCGTTATCTAAAAGTTCGATGTTCGACATCTCCCGTCAAGGCGACCTATGGTTTTATGGAACGATAAACGTACTACGTCTGTATTTCGTGCATAAGATCTACAAAACCTGGAAACCTCCGGTATTTTGGCTTGTGTTCGTTAGTACAAGATCCTGGCTGCTGGAAATGGGGCACTAGGGCACTACGGATATACACTCGAAAATTCCATAATCACTTTTCAATGAAAAGGACGCAGGCAGATGTGCAAATTGTTTTCGAGAAACCGTGAACATCGAGGCCATTCGAAAGTATTACCGAGGTCGCTAATCACGAAACTGTGGTTAGAATTGACCTTCACCTCGACCTTGATCTCGAAATGGAGTATCGGACATTTAGGTATGACTTTGACCTTGTCTGAAGGTCACAGGATATAGGCGAACGACCTTGACCTTTTGATATGTGATGACTCCGTGACTTGTGCGTTGATCTATGACCTAAAACTTGACCTCTGACCCCAGGTCAAAATTTGCGATAGTGCATTTTGATGGTGCTATTGCATTTCTTACCGTCAGGTCGAAGGTCAAGGTCGTGGCCATAGGTTAACGCATAGGTCACGGGGTCATCAGGTACCAAAAGCTCAAGGTCGTCCGCCTATATCTTCTGACCTTCCGACAAGGTGAAATTCATACCTAGATGTTTGATACTCGATTTCGAGGTTAAGGTCGAGGTCATGGTCAATTCTGACCGCGAATTCGTGATCACTGACACAGATAATACTTATATACTGATTTTCAAGTCAATCGGTGAAGGTGTAATTTTGACCTTCAGAAACGCCTTTGGCGAAAATTTTGGTCTTTCACCTTGTCGGAATGTCACAAGATATAGGCGGACGACCTTGACCTTTTGATACGTGATGAACTCATGACCTGTGCATTGATTCATGACCTCGACCTTGACCTCCGACCTCGGGTTAAAAAATGCGATAGTACCATCAAAATGCATTATCGTAAATTTTCGACCAAAATTTTCGCCAAAGGCGTTTCTGAAGGTAAAAATTACACTTTCCCCGATTGACTTGAAAATCAGTATATAAGTATTATCTGGGTCAGTGATCACGAATTCGCGGTCAGAATTGACCATGACCTCGACTTTAACCTCGAAATCGAGTATCAAACATTTAGAGACTAGTCTTTTGTGTTAAATGCCGTCATTTACATCTGACGACGATACAGCTCACCAATCTCCAATGTACGAGTTGTCACAGCGAAACAGCTCACCAATTACCAGTATACGAGTTGTCAGAGCATTTCCATCATAGCTCTCTAGATTTGTATCTAATACCGCTTATGCCGGTGCTAGGGGCCGTGTGGTCATATCATCCAAGTTGCCACATGAACAGGTACAATAAAAGCGTACCTGAGATACAACACATATCACGAATCGTTAGATTCTTGGTATGTGCTTTAGAATAGGTTAACCAGAAGACTATTCTGTGAAGTCATGTGACGCAGTCAGTATGTCGGCACCTCTTCCCACTACCCTTATATGTGTTGTAATTTCACCTTGTCGGAAGGTCAGAAGATATAGGCGGACGACCGTGACCTTTTGGTACCTGATGACCCCGTGACCTATGCGTTAACCTATGACCACGACCTTGACCTCCGACCTGGCGGTAAGAAATGCAATAGCACCATCAAAATGCACTATCGCAAATTTTGTCCTGGGGTCAGAGGTCAAGCTTTAGGTCATAGGTCAACACACAGGTCACGGAGTCATCACATATCAAAAGGTCAAGGTCGTTCGCCTATATCCTGTGACCTTCAGACAAGGTCAAAGTCATACCTAAATGTTCGATACTCCATTTCGAGATCAAGGTCGAGGTGAAGGTCAATTCTAAGCACAGTTTCGTGATTAGCGACCTCGGTAATACTTTAGAATGGCCTCGATGTTCACGGTTTCTCGAAAACAATTTGCACATCTGCATGCGTCCTTTTCATTGAAAAGTGATTATGGAATTTTCGAGTGTATATCCGTTAATTTTTTGTTGCCAGGGCCCTAGTGACCCATTTCCAGCAGCCAGGATCTTGTACTAACGAACACAAGCCAAAATACCGGAGGTTTCCAGGTTTTGTAGATCTTATGCACGAAATACAGACGTAGTACGCTTATCGTTCCATAAAACCATAGGTCGCCTTGACGGGAGATGTCGAACATCGAACTTTTAGATAACGATATATAAAAATATGCCAAAAATAGTATCAAGGAATACAAACATTTTCACCGTAAAATTTCTCGGAAATTCTTTATAGTTTTTGTATGATTTTTCTTAATTTAAAAGTTGGTCAAAAATCGATTTTTCAAGGGCCATAACTCCGAAACTAATTCGAATTTCGCAAAACGGTTTTTAGATTTGTAATCAGCATCCGCGAAAGTCCTTCGTATCCAAGATTGGTGGCATTCCTCCAAAAACTGCGAATACAGTTAGGTCATTCGGCATACATATACCCCCACCATTATCCGCCCGACATACAGAGTGTATCGTATGTAGATTTCATTCTATAAAATTGCAATCCAGAGCGCCAAACATATAATTTACTGATTTTAGTTTGCTTTAAAAACACCTCCAACAAATATGTCAGTTACAATCTTCCAGAAGAAAAGTTAAAGTGCGATCTTGTCATTTGAAAATTAAAAAAACTCTCCCTAAAAGACAAGGTCTGCAGGGTGGTGCTTGAATGAAGTTGGACCAGTCATATCCCCTGGGAAGGAAGGGAGAATAACCCATGGGGCTTAAAAATACGTCCGCGCAATCAGCCAGATTAGATATTTGCGATCCCACAGGGGCAAAGTTTGGTATGGATAGATGTATGTATAATTTTGGTGAGCAATAATAACCCCCATTCCTTGCTCCCAATGCAGCATTATCTTATTAGAAACTTCGATGACCCTGCCCGGGACTGTCGACCTCACAATTAACAGGTTCTTCACTTTCCTCCAATATTTAGGTTACAGTATACCCTAAGTTAGGTCAAGTTCCATATCATAAAGCTAGAGATATCACATGGAGAACTGAAGACATCCAGATAGATGGATACACCTTAAGATCAGTGTGTTTCTTATTTTTCATTGGTTTGAGACCCACCTGATTTAGTCACATTCCACAGGCATCAACTAGATTTTACAGCAGGGAAATCTGTATTTTCAACTACATATATTTCCTAGTACCACATCTTCGCCGCTTTAAGTCAATCTCAGCGCTCGCGCTCCAAACTAACTTGGAAGATTAACCACCAGTTGTCTTCAAAGAGAAACGGTAAAATATATCACAGACACGAAACGCCATTGACTTTGAATGCTTCTGAATTGCGAAAGTGGCACACATGTGTGGAGCCCAGGCCGCAGTGACCTTGAACTTTGAACTTTTGACCTCCCAATCAATAGGGTTTTTCTTGTCCCATAGACCCAAAGTTTGGTAGCAATACAGAACCTGGAACTGGCGAGATCACATGGACAACAAAGATAATAAATGGTGGACCGATAGACAGATCGGCAGACAGAACTTGTTCTCGCATTATACGACCTCGTCGAATGGTGGGCATACACGAAGAAACTGTTATTTAAAGGACGAGTTGCGGTAAGGTAGTGGGCGGTACTACACTGACCTTCTATTGTCAAGCCGCTATTACGTGGAAGATCTGTGATGCTGCGCGAAACAGTGGAATTCCCATGACTAAAAATAATTGACACTGGTTTCGAGGTTAGGCCACTCCAAACGAATTCATGTTGGTACTGTACATATTGTGGGTCCGGGAGGTGCAGCTTTGGGTGTTGCCGGTTCGCTGTTTCCACGAGCAGATTTGTAGAACCGCCATCTACATCGTGGACAAATCGATCCCAGTTTGTCTGTATCATGCGAACATTCACCCTGAGCCCAATGAAATTGTGAAACGGTTAATTCTCTTGTTTGGTTTGATGATAGAATTCTCACACACAGTTCGCCATTTCACCTTTACACAAATGTGGCACTCATGCTGAGAACAGTTGATCACTAAAAAACTATATAGCCTCTAAATCGACTTCTCTGATGCCTTCAACACAAAAAGTTCTTGTTGACTTGGAAGTAGAACAGTTAACAACAGGCATACATGTATACTGTGACACTGCGGCATGTGCGCGAGTATTTTTGTCAAATTACATTTTTCAAAAGTGAAAGGCACGAACACAGGGTTTTATAAATCTCTTATCTTAAAAATGTTCCTAGAGACAAGTTTCGTTCAAATAGGGCCGCTATATATTAGCTTATGCCATGTAGAAGTTAACGTGATAATGATCACGATATGGGATGAAGTTTACTCCTTACCAATAAATCGCGTAAGCTCCGATTTTTTGAGTACGCTATGATAGGTCTCATATGAAATGACAAGCGGAGTTTTGTTTGGAGTGTTACGTATTTCTCCTTCACTATAAGAGTCGCTTCAACATTCCTATGACTATATTGAAGAACGAAGGGAATAAACTCTTTGTTAGCAACTTTACCTGGGTTTATGTTCATACCAAAGGGTTGCCGTGTTGAAGTGTTTTGATCCAAAAGGATTCACGAAGTGCGCGGTGATTGTCAGTTTCTTCCTGTGTTGGAAATGTTGGAATTCTTTCTACTGGCATAATTTGAAAATGGTGCTGAACTGAATGTTTCGGTACATTAAAATGCTCATTGACCGGGCTTTCATTGTCTAATCTGATGCCTGATATATGTCTGTTGGCACGATGTCGAAGTTTATTCTTAGTTTCGCCCACATACTGTTTCAGGCATTTTCGGCACGTAATTAAATAAATTACATTTTCCGTGTCACAGTTTAGTTGATCCTTAAGTTTGTATTCATTTTTGGTGTGTTCGCTTTTGAAAGTGGATTGTGTAGCAATTACTTCGTCCAGTTTACACTGAAGTTTTAGACATTTGGAGCTCTTACCATTGCCATGATTAGGACGTTTATGTTTTATCCTTACAGGTTCTGACTCACGAACCTCGTTTATCTGGCAGTTTGTGGTTTGGCGAAGTGTTTCGGATTTAATATGCCGTAAGAACCGGGCGGAATAGCCTCTAGGTTTCAATGCTCGAAACAGGATCGCACATGAGTGGGGAGATACCGTATATCGATCGAATTTCTATGGAATCGATTGATTTGAGATCTGACTATGCACTTAAATATATGGATCGGGTGAAAAGATTTGGCATGTAGCAGTTCGTGGGTATCAGTTGGTTTAAAAAAGACCTTGTCATTTAAATATCCAGTGTTCTGGAAATCAGGTCCCTTAAAAACTTATGTCCAAAAAGTCCACAGAAGAGTTATGAATAACTACTTCGGGCTTAATATTTGGGTCATGGTTATTCAGGGTTTGAAAAAATGGTTCGAAATCTTCCTTGGAATGGTGCCAAAGTACAAAAATGTCATCTAAATATCTGAGGTATAAGAGAGGCTGTTTTTCTAATTTTCTTAAAGCCTGCTCTTCCCAATGAGCGACATAGATAGTGGCGAAATTTGGACTGAACCTTTTACCCATTGCACAACCACTAATTTGTTGACAGAACTCTCCATTGAATTCAAAGTCATTACTTTTTAGACTAATTTCTAAAAATTACAAAAGTTCTTCATCTGGGCGATTGGGATCAATTAGCAAATAAAAAAGGTTCTTGCTGACTTGAAGGTAGAACAGTTATCCAACAACAGGCATACATGTATACTGTGACACTGCACCATGTGCCCGAGTATTTTTGTCAAATTACATGTTTTCGTATATATAATCTATAATATTGTCAATGAAGACATATTATTGTTCTATTATGCTTCATAATTCGAAGAAAATAATCTCAAGTGTTAATGGACACGAAAAAATATTCATGTTAGCGACATGATTCGAACTCACAAAACTCAGTCGTGATTCACCGAAGCGTACGAACTTACCACAGGGCCACTGGAATAATCGCTGATTTCAGTGACGTATTTGGAATTATGACACTTTGTGCCAGGTTACAAGAAACAACGAATTGATTTTTTAATTTTTATCAAAAACCACTTCTTGAACCAAGATGAAACTATAACACAAGTGGAGCATGATTATATAATAACGAAATTAATATCAGAATGATTTTGGTTTGCGAGGTGTTTTTTTCAGAATTTAGGAGGAAAATGCTATGGGAATTCCCGCCAAAAAGTGAAAAACGCACATTTGCTCTTTTTTACATCCTATTAACATGCACATTATGCATAATTTTGGGTCGAGTTTTCTCGTGTTTTACCAGCTATTGTTTTACTTTGAAATATTAAAAGTTGGCAGTTTTACTGCTAAAATCAAAATTCTGTTTCGTAGTTCAACACCTTTAGGACAGAAATCCATCTTATACTGCAACTCGTCCTTTGCCCATGTGTGATCCTTTGTAATCAGGATTGCCTGAATGAAACTGACCCCACTGTGAAAAGATTTGCTATACATGTTGGCATTTGGCTATCCTATCGGAGATTAAGAACACGAGAATAGTTGAGCTATCTCATTGTCGCATCAGACTTCATGTATGTACCTCCTACTCTCAGATACATCATCTGTCTGATTTGAGCTAAAAACATCGAAAAGCAGGTTGTGTGCGCATAGCTTTCTGCCAATCGTCTATGACCGAATGGAGCAGAATTGCCTCAGGATATCACAGCTAAACTGCAGAACGTTTTAACCCTATCTGGCCTGGGATTTTTGGGATCTGTCCTGGCCTGGGGGGGGGAATGGCCTCCCCGTAATTATTTTCTTTACCCCTTGATCTAGGGAGCTGAAACTTACCACACTATACTTTTGGGTTAAGCCCTACCAGAAAATGTAAAAAAATCCAACATGGCCGCTTTGATCACGTCACAGTGACGTCATATTCAAAACCAACAATTTATGGTAGATTTTTCGGTCAGATTTTCAGAATTTTTTACTTATGCAATTTCTCCGCAAAAACTGCATGATAAATTAGTAAAAATTAATGTGATGTGAAATAAAATAGTTTTTGCCCACTTTTCATCGCGGAAAAGCAGAAATTTTGAAGAAATATGACAAAAACTTCATTTTTCTGATACCCCAAGTGGCCGCCATTTTGAACTGACCCATGATCCGGGAGTTATGCCATTATGGCATTTCGCCCCCCCCCCCCCCCCCCCTCGGCCAGGTAGGGTTAAATGTGCTTCAGCTTGAGAACGCCGCATCTGACTTGTTTATTCTACTATGCTTTCATCTGATTATGCGAGGATGGCATTGTCACGGCGATAACAACTCTATGAGAGGCTGGAATTATGATTTTCTTTGTTGGCTTGGCATTATCATCTGTTAGGACGAGTGGCAGTGATCGCCTACTAGAAAAACTGACAATCTTCTTTTTGGGTCTGAAAAAGAGAAATATTAAATACATGTACATGCAGCTATACATGCATACAGCAATAGCATATTTTGCTACACTTGTCAGTATTTGGCTATCCTATCAGGGATTGAGGAAAATAGACTAGCTGAGTTATCTCATTCCCTCGGCATCAGACCTTACTGTCTGATAGACGATCTGTCTGATTTGAGCTGGAAACATTGGAGCACAGCTTGCGTGCGCATAGCTCTCGGTCAATCAACCATCGTCTTTTACCAAATGTAGCGGAGTGGGTTCAGTATATCACAGATAAACACAAAGCCGTATTAAATGTGTTTGATTACTTGAGCCTACTGTATCTAACTTCTACAAAATGCATGTATACTGGATGAATTTTCAATCTCATATGCAGATACATGTCAACGCTTTCTGAATTATGAATCTATCATAATCGATTAACTCTTAACCCTACCAGGCCGAGTTGGGGAGGGGGTGGGCTAAAAGTTTAGAAATCTGTTTACTTCAATTCTCCATAGACATTACAAATATAACAGCATTTTGCACTCTTGATTGTGAAAGCACCTAAACTGCTCAAATAGAATTGTCCAGTCTTTGTGCTCATGATGCTAGTGTTGGATAAAGTCACAATGTTCAGTTACAGACAGGGTTGCAAGGTCATGCCAGGCTAGAGCATACCCAAGTTCATATGCAAATATTCTTCCAAAGCTGAGGTAAAGAATTTGGAAACACTGGAGGCATCAAGACACCCATGGGGCAACTTTTATTCATTTTATATGTAAATGACCTACGGTACCTGATGTCTTAAAGATACGTAGTCCCCTGAGGCAGTTTTGTACACCCCTTGATAATTTGTCTTCTGTAGCAATAAATATTCAACATAAAAATAATAATGTATATATTTTATGAAAGCGTATGTTCTGAGGAATTCAGTTATATTTACATAACCTTTGCTCATACTGTGTAGAAATTATTCGAAATTTAAAAATTTGAAATGAAAACAATAGCCTTCATTTTCAATTGAAATTTCGTTAAAACTGTTTAACATATTTCAAATTTGATGGTATACTCTGATCAAAGACCACTAGAACTAGTAAATGGCGTACATACGCTTTCATAAAATATATATATTATTATTGTTATGTTGAATATTTATTGCTACAGAAGACAAATTATCAAGGGGTGTACAAACTGCCTCAGAGGGGCTACGTACCCTTAAAATACTCTGAATTATCCAGAGTGCGCAGATACGCAGGCGTCTATAGGCAAAAATATCCTCGACATCTCGTGAAATCTTCAACATCTTTTAGTGAATCTAATGAATTTGATGATGGATAATCATATTACATTCGAGGGCGTTTCATTTTCGAGCCTAGTGTCATTTGCCCCATTCTTTACGGAGGACAATACGCTAGAACAGACAAAATTTGTAATTACACAACGTAAAGGATTTGAACTAAATGAACTTGAGAAGATGTGCTTCAGCCCCATTGAACTGAATGACACCCACCATAATAACTAATATACCGATGCCAATGATTACAAAATTTCCCACTGTAATAGTATTAATGTCAAACCAATCAAACTACTCTAAAGATTTTTTTTTTACTGAGAATCCAAATCTAGTTGATCCACTCTCCTTCTCACATCTAAATTCTAGAAGTATACCGAAACACCTGGCCGAAATCACAGGCTTTTTACATAACCTTACTTATCATCTCTCTGTTTTGGGTTTCTCGGAAAGTTGGCTTAACTATGCGACTAAAACGCTTGTTTATATATCTGGTTATACGTCATTTTCATCTCCAAGAACTAGAACTAAATGGTGGACTAGTTCTTTTCGCCAAAGATAGCATAATGTTTTTGTTTTTATAAGAGAAGACTTAACTTACCTTGATGAAGAGAGAGAGTTCGAATCCCTCTTCGTTGAAACTGAACACTCGTCTGTGAAATTCCTAAAAGGCATATTTTACCGGTCACCGGGAAAAAATCCCAATCACTTCAACACTTGTCTTCTCCCTATATTCCGAATCATCCAACAGGAGAAAAGAAGATACATTGTAGCAACTATTACTGACAGTAGTAGTTGTTACAATGGGTTACTTGAATATTGACTTTTTTAAGAATGAGCACCATGGCCCTTCAAACATTTTCCTTGAAACTATGAAATCTCGTTACGTCTCCTCACAGATACTCAGGCCAACTAGGGTCCCGTGTCGTTCAGCTATTCTTACAGAAGTCCTATTTATAAATTTCCGCGAAGATAATCTTCTGTATGTCTTTCTAACAAACATAACGCCCACTTCCCCCATCTTCCACATACTAAGAAACACAAAAACTGTCAAAACTGTGTGGGGGGAGAATCACAACTGTGAAAGTGTTACTATCCCGGACAATGCTAGGAGGTTCGGAATTTTTTTAATTTTTAGGCTTCATTTCCCGCAATCTAGAGCATTTTGAGCACTTGTTTGAGATAATATTTTGAGCACTTGTTTGAGATAATATTCCTCACCATAACTTGGCTTTTTCACAGTTCCAAAATAATATTAATATATGCACTGTATAAGCTCGTTTGAATGTAATATTTACTCGCTCGTTTGAATGTAATATTTACTTGCTCGTTTGAATGTAATATTTACCCTCAAGTGCTATGTTACCAACCCATGTTTGGCCTGGTAACCGCGACTTTATATGCTCGTTTGAATGTAATATTTACTTGTAGAAGAACATCCTAAGACGTGAACCTGTCCAAGCCTGGGGAGACCGAAATGGCCCCCTTAATTATTTTCCAAACGCCTTGAGCTAGGGGGCTGAAACTATACCTTATACACTATACCTTTGGGTCAAGCTCTACCAGAAAATGTAAACAAATCCAAGATGGTCGCTTGGGGAAACACATATCCAACGCATTTGAACTCGTTAACTATACTCCAAAAAACGTGCGATTCGAGTAATAACCTCATTCAATGAACATGAACACACCCAACAACTTTTCCATAATTTACAAATGTTACCACTACTCCGATTGAACCAGTATCTATCACCCATATCGCATTGCCTGGCAGCGATGCTGATATTTTTAACTTCAAACAGTGTTTTAAATTTAAAGTATGTAATTTCCTTGATCAACGTTAATTGGCATATTGCTCTTTTTGTGCCCCGCCGCAACGCGGCCGAGGAACTTTAAAACGGTTCTTGCTTCTATGTGCCCGTGGATGTCCGTGCATGTCCGTGGATGTCCGTGCATGTCTGTTCGAATGATTACTTCTTAACGCTTTGTTGGATTCTTCCGAAATTCGGCATACGCATTCCTTGCGACAAGACGCCAGTCGGTATCGCATTTCAGCAACATCTGCCTGAAGGTGGCACCACTGGGTCAAAATGGATCTTGCTACTTTGTGTCCGTGGATGTCAGTTACAAGCGATAACTTCCAAACGCGTTCTTGGATTCTTCCGAAATTCGACATACGCATTCCTAGTGAGAAGACGCGGTTGCGTACTGGATTTCAGTAACATTTGCCTGAAGGTGGCGCCACTGAGAGTCGCTTCTTCCTGTCCGTCCCAGTTAAAATGGGTCTTGCTCTCTTTGTGTCTGTGGATGTCTGTTCAAATTCTTCACAGGCGATAACTTCCAAAAGCTTGGTCGGATTCCTTCGAAATTTAGCATATACACTCCTTGTGACCAGACATGGGTTAGTATTGCGTTTCAGCAAGATCCACCTGAAGGTGGCGCCACTGGGTCTTGTTCCAATCTTCTGTGCATGTCCGTGGTTTCCATTCAAATTCTTCACAAGCGATAACTTCCAAATGCTTTGTCTAATAATTAGGCATCCCTAAATGCGTTTGTTATCTATTCTTCATTCTTCCGCTTCTCGCTATTAGTTTTTAATTTCATGTCGCTTTAAATGAAGGACACCATTTTCTAAATTTGCTGTCCAGTCATTCTATTCCACATCATATGATTTACAAATAAAGCTTTTGCAGGAACCATATTTTATTTCAGAAGTATAATATGAAATAACTGGCGGGAAAATCACCGCAGTACCGAACCCCTGGTTTTTACCCCTCGGCCAAAATTTGGCCGAAGGGTATTGTCGTCGTCATGTACGTCTGTCCGTCTGTCCGTCCGTCCGTCTGTCCGTCTGTCCGTCACACCTTTCTCGTTACCAAGATATCTTCAGAACGACTTACCCTAGGCACACCAAACTTGCAGTACACATCCGTATGCTTGTGACCCAGAACCCTATTGAATCTGGACCTGATTGGTTAGAAACTTTGGCGGCCATCTTTAATTTATGCGAAACCATCACAGCTTTCTTGTTACCAAGATATCTTTAGAACGACTTACCCTAGGCACCCCAAACTTGCACTGCACATCCATATGCTCATGACCCAGAACCCTATTGAATCTGGACCTGATTGGTTGGAGACTTTGGCGGCCATATTTAATTTATGCGAAATCATTAATCTTGTGTATCCTAGGTACCATTTCTCTGTTCAGTGTGAAACTTGGTATAGATCATCGATGCATCAAGAAACTTCAAAGGCATGACCAAACCAGTTTCCCTGATTCGGTGAAAACCTTGGCGGCCATCTTTAATTTATGCAAAATCTTCAATGAAATATATCTCTGATACCATTCAAGTGTTCTATACGAAACTTGGTATACAGCATCGATGTATCAAGAGATCTGCAATGTATAGCCGCATCAGTTCCTCTGAGTGGCGGGAAGGATGGGCGGCCATCTTTAATTTATGCAAAATCATTAATGATCTCTATCTCTGATACTGTTCGAGTGCTCGATGTAAAATTTGGTATATATCATTGAAGCATCAATAGACTTACGATAAATGACAGTTCTGGCGTTTCTGATTGGGCGGAACCTTGGCGGCCATCTTTAATTTATGCAAAATCTTCAATGATATATATCTTTGATACCATTTCAGTGTTCTATATGAAACTTGGTATCCAGCATCGATGTATCAAGAGACTTGCAATGAATAACCACATCGGTTCCTCTGAGTGGCGGGAAGGATGGGCGGCCATCTTTAATTTATGCGAAATCATTAATGATCTGTATCTCTGATACGGTTCAAGTGCTCAATGTAAAATTTGGTATACATCATCGATGTATCAATAGACAATTCTGGTTTTTCTGCTTGGGCGGAAACCTTGGTGGCCATCTTTAATTTATGCAAAATCTTTAATGATGTTTATCTTTGATACCATTTCAGTGTTCTATATGAAATTTGGTATACAGAATCTATGTATCAAGAGACTTGCAATGAATAACCACATCAGTTTCTCTGAGTGGTGGGAAGGATGGGCGGCCATCTTTAATTTATGCGAAATCATTAGGGATCTCTATCTCAGATAATTTTCAAATGTTCGATGTAAAATTTGGTATACATTGTCGATGCATCAACAGACTTATGTAATGAATACCGGTTTCTCTGATTGGACGGAAACGTTTGAGGCCATTTCTAATGGCAAAATTTTTCATAATCTGTATATTTGTTACTTGACTGCTTGGTGTTCCTGAAGTCTTGTTTTAAATTGAATACATTATGAATGGCTGGCGCTCAGAGCCGAGGGGTTTTCTGATGCGCAGCTTCGTATTTAATTTCGTATCATCTTAAATGAAGGACAACATTTCCTTGAATTTCGCTATCAAATAATTGTAATCCACATCATATGATTTACCCTAAAGGAACCATTTGTGTCCACACGTGTAACTTACTATATTAATTACAACTGAGTTCCTAAAGTTTGGGTGCACACTGTGCATATGATCAATTTCCTGAATTGAATTGAATTCCACCTTGTGGTTTTTGGAACTGACAGATGATGGCATGCAGTTGTCAGTGTGGTTGTTTCATGTACAGGGAGCTTTCTGTGGCTTTCATGTCAGCACACCTACCACTACCCTCAAGAAGAGCATGTCCCCAGCCCCAGGGCGCCGAGCCGCACCCACTATCTTCCAAACTAGCCCTCGCCCGACACTCGTATATGGTGTTTGAGCATATATATCTCCAACATATCTTGGCAGAAGCTGAAATTTGTGTGTTGTCTGCAATATTGGGATAATTGTAACCCCAAAAGGTTTCAATTTATCAGGCACAGACCCATGTTTTTGTATTTAGTAAATATGTCCCTTGTCTATAGATCTTGCTCGGAATTGTTTTTCGTGCCAATCTGCTTCTGGGTAGCACCACCTCGGGCCAAGTTAGAATTGCATCTCCAGACAATAACTTTTGAAAACCTTAAGGATTCTTTCCAAATTTGGTGTGGTGGTACCTTGCCTAAGATCTGGCTTGAGAATGTTTTTCATGTTGATAGGGGGACCACCTGAAAGCTAAGTTAAGTATTTCCAGACAATAACTTTTGAAAAACCTGAACCGATTCATTCCAAATTTGGTGTGTAGGTACCTCGCCTCAATTTCTCGTTTGGCATTGTTTTTCATGCCGATCCACATATAGGTGGTGCCACCTGGGGGCAAATTTAAAATTATGTTTCCGGACAATAATTTTTAATACTTGAATGAATTCTTTCCAAGTTTGATATACATGTACCTTACATGGAGGTTTCACTTGATATTGTTTTTCTTGACGATTTGCTCATAGGTGGCGCCAACTGTAGGCCAAGTTAACATTTTCTATTTCCAATGTCAAGGGATATTGCTTCAAGATCACGATTGGGATTATTTTATTTTTGTTATCTGCCTACACATGGCGCTACCTGAGGGCCAAGGTAGAATTGCATTTCCGGACAGTAACTCTTGGACCTTAATGGATTCTTTTAAATTTGGTATGTGAGTATCTAGCCTCAAGGCATCTTATGGGGCCATGTTAATGATGACTTTCCTAAGTTTTACTTTCTTATGAATGTTCTTAATGAATGTTTCCTTTACTAAAGATGCAAAAGGCATGCCTCCAATCGTATTCGATCGACTGTATCTACTTTCTTCAATATTTGGCATATGCATACCTTGTGACAAGATGTGGATTGGTATTGCGTTTCAGAAAGATCTGTCTGTAGGTGGCACCACTAGGGTTCTTTCCGTTCTTATGTGCTGCAAGCAATAACTTTGAAACACTTTGAAATGTGACTCGAAATTTGGTTTCCGGGCAATAACTTGAGAACTGCTCATCAATTTTTTTTCCAAATTAGGCATACATACACATTGTGCCTTGCCATGAGATGTTGCTTGGGATTGCGTTATCCATTTCTGCTCAGAAAGTGACGCCACCTGATGACAAATCTGAAGAAAAAAATTGGCCAATAACTTGAGAACTGCATGCTCATCGGATTCTTCTCAAATTTAGCCCTGCATGTACCATGCCAGGAGATGTTGCATGGGATTGCCTTTCACTCACTTGCACTTACAGGTGGTGACACCTGGTGGCAAAATCCCAAATTTGTCTCCGGGTAATACCATGACCTAAGATGTCGCTTGAGATTGCATTTCCCCCACTTGCGCCTATAGGTGACGCCACCAGGTGTTAAAATCTAAATTTGATTTCGCTCATCAGATTTTTCTCCAATTTGGTATGCAGATACCAGATTTGGTTTCAGATTCTTCTCAAAGTTCACATGCTGATACACCATGTCATGAGATGATCCTTGGGATTGCATTTCGCCCGCTTGCACCTACAGGTGACGACAGCTGGTGGCAAATTTAAAATTTGGTTTCCAGAAAATAGGTTGAAGATGCATTCAGCTTCTTGTCAAATTTGGTTTGCAGATAATATACCTTGAGATGTCACTTGGGGTCGCTTCTCGGTTACATAATTTCCATGCTTCACTGCATGGAAACTATATTACAGAAGCAAAAAACGTTCAGTCAACCGTTCTGAGTTGATTTCAAAATTTGGGAAGGCAGAAAGACCCTTCCACACCCAACGCCTATGAAGTAGCAGTTGCCTCCCCCATGTATATCCTCCGAGATCAACAATGCTAAAACATATTGCTGCCATTTCGGCGGGGAACTTAGCATCCTCTGGTGTAATAATGATGTGATACAATTAATCCAATTCTATAACCATCTTAGAACAGATTTAACTTAATGATGTATTTTAGTATTCTTGGACAAATATCATATTCATTTTATAATTTACAGATTACATTGAACATAATGATGTATTTTAGTAGTCTTTATTATTTTAAATTTAGTAGTCTTTATTATTTTAAAACTACCTAATTTAGTTTGTGTTATACGTGTATGTCTACGTATATGTTTTATTTGTTTATGTCTTCTTTATAACATTTGTTTATAACAATTCATATTGATTGATCTAATTTGTCATTATCTACTTTTAATCCAATTTTATAATCACCTTATAAGAGATTTAACTTAATGATATATTTCATATTTTCGGACAAATTTCATATCCATCTTATATAGTATAATAAATACTGGTCGTAGGGGGCCACACCTACAATAACACTGATGAAAACCCAGACTCCCAATAGTAGACTACTAATAGTATTTTAGTATTCTTTAACTTCCCGTTAAAATATTTCAATTAGATTGAGTTATACTTGTATGTTTCTGCATATATGTTCTATTTGTGTTATACCATTTGTTATAAGTTCCCGTGTTGATTTGTCTAATTTCTCATCTAACTTTTATTACTTTGTTTATAATCGTAATTATAGTCTTTCGTCTGTAATTGGGTCTCGAAACATGGTGGAGAAAATTGGATCTCGAAAAATGGTGGAGCATGAAGCGCTTGGTCGGCCTCGGGAATCACAAGTATATATATTCTGAATACGAACTTGCATTCAATAAATATTCCCTCGTTTGGGTCGTTTTTTGACTATCTGGCGGTCACATAGTTCATTTTCCAACAGATGACTTGATAGGGCTATTACATTATGGCTTTGAAATGGATTTGCATCTGATACCGCTCAAGCCGGTGCTAGGGGCTGTGTGGTCATGCTATTCAATATGTCCACATGAACAGCTCAAATTAAAGCGTGACTGAGATACAAAACACCACAGGCATCAATTTTGGTTCTTGCGATATTTTTGAAATATGCAGTCAGTATAATTTTCTGTTGCGTCATGTGACTTCTTAACAGTACTCCGGCATCGTTTTCCACGACCCTTTTAATGTTGCGTTTAATCATGCCTGATGACCTTTCCTTGCATAAATAAAATAAATACATCGTGTCGGTCCCTTTTGAAGCTATCATTCCAGTGAACTAGAGATGTAACATTCGCCACAGGGACAAGATGCATATTATTGCAAGTCATTGCTAGGAATTGTTTTAGCTTACAATTTATTTACATTATTAATGACACTTTCAGATAACAGACAAAATAAATGACTTTGTTTACATATATGTCTTAATTGCACACATAATATAATGCACTAGTTGTTGATGCTAAGGTGACACAGTCGACCCAGTATTTCTGTTGAGTTCACATGCTCGGCAAACATATAATGACGTGTTTGTTGATCGAAAACAAAAACATGATCAAGTTATTACCGCGTTAATTGGATGAAATTAGGTTATAAACTTTAGCTCCATGAGCAGTGCATGCACGTATATGATTGATGTAAATATTTGTGCGCTTGACGACGTTGATATTAATCAGACAAGACAGCTCACATAACCAAAAGTATTCATTTTGAAATTGCGTCACTTGAAATTGTGGCTATACGTCTGTTGCTTTCACCCAAATAAATGTTGTTTTTTTTATGTTTCCTCAAATATCTCTTGGTATTTGCTCCACCCACTCTCTATTCTTAAAAAATAGAATAATTATAAGAGAGCGGGAGGTTTGCTTGTATTTGTAGTTGACAGACTGACATAGCAGCTGATGTAAAGAGTGGTGGGTATTTATTTCTGTTTTGCCAAACGACAGCATATACGATCATGAGATAAATTTTTAGGAAATATAAAAGTGATTGCCATTTATTACAGGCGTTATTCCAGATAACTGATAAAACTTGAATATTCTGTAATTCTTCAATAATTGAACGCTGGAGCTTGACTTGCTTGTAATATCGGGTGATACCGAGATGCCACGAGGAAACGAATTGCAGCCAGAATTCCTGATTCCGGATCTTGTAATACTGTAAAACGAAACACTGTGACCAACTGCACGATAATTGTAGCAACATCAAGAACTGTTTGCAAAATATACATATTAGAACATGGATACATGGAACGGTTATCCTCACGATGACATACCCTGACATTGTATATACTGAGCCTCGTATAACCATATTATAACCTGTTATATGAGGAATATTGAAGATGGTGAGTACTTTAAAGGATTATCACTGACATAAGAATCGCCCGAACTGACTGATCGTGGGACCTTCCTTCACAAGAGCGAATATAGAACTGACCTCTATATCGGTTATGTACCAACATTATAGGGGTTATATGAACGATCAAAAACCAGCAATACATTCAACTGTGCACAAATTACCCGGGATTCAACCTAGATTTTGGATGATATTTATAATCACACTCTGTGCAGACTTTGGAATAACGAATCATTTCAATCCTGTGACTGATGGACAAGAAACGGACAAGACAAGAGTGCAAACCATGTGGAATCTAACATTGTCCATATAGGGCAAACCATGCATGTGCGGACTGAGATATTCCCTGCAGGATAGCCCCCACAGTGCAAACAATGTCCAGATTAAGGTCATCCCTAGAGTGCAATCAATGTGCGGACTAAGATCGCCGAATAGGGAATGAAAGCCAACCAAACGTCAGCTCTAGCACGAATGATTTGATTTACAACAGATTGTCCACAAATACTCATTGAAGAGACTATTTTAGTCGACTACATTTTGGACATAATGCCAGCAAAATGTATGAGCCCATATTACAGATTTGACAGAAATGTACTGAATTTGATCCATTGTAGATTTCTGTTAATTTAGCGTGATAGGTTCTTAATTATGAACAACAGAAAAGTTTTCAATCACTTCCTACGTTGATACTGGAAATCCGGCCCTACCATGGCCCATCTCCCAATGAGGTTAGAAATATGTCCCTGAATGTGAAAGGGTTAAGCCAAATAGAGGACAACGATGTCTCTTGCCAAAAGCTTTTTCGACAGATTAAAGGACGTATGATCGTCCATGTAAGTCAGAACGATAGCTCATAGGAATACGTGGATTTAGTTGGTACTAACATTTCATCTGAACAGACATTGTTGTTTCATAATACAGGTAGTATTGTATTAGGATGGAACTAGGACTGGTACTTATAGTTTGTGCGATGTTGTTTGGGCAGACAATTGGACATACAGCATCAAACGTCCAATGGACTGAAATCCGAGGTAAGCTTAACTTCGTAACATTAACAGAATAGACTACATAAATGTATGCACGTGGAACTCGTGATGCACGGACTTGTGGATATACGGTGACCCGTAGGGGACATTCATGTTTTTTACCTTTTAGGCGTTTTTCTTCGACTTTTTCGTGTTTTCCTTCGATTTATCCGTGTTTTCTTTCGACTTTTTCGTGTTTCCCTTCGACTTTTCAGAGTTCTTGTTCGAATTTTCTGTGTTTTCTTTCGAAAACATCGCGAAATTTCTCTCTTCTGCTCATGAAACAAATTGTGAAATACTTTCCACCGCGGTGGGAAATACTTATCACAGATTAGAGAAATTACGGTTTGAAAATGCCAAAGAATATTGGATACTATTGAAGAGTGCCGGTGGCCATCAGTCGCCTACAATATCTATGTCACATTTTGAAAGATACTTTAAGGCAGTAAATAATCCTGGAAATAAGTTTTTTAATTTTGACGAAGAAGCAGATTTTATTTACAATAGGTATATTAAGAATGAGATACAAATAATGTTTAGCGAGTTAGATGAGACAATATCACATAATGAAAATCAATCTGCTATTTCTCAACTGAAACGAAACAAATCAAGTGGGCCAAACTGCATATTAAATGAATACATTATATATGGTAAAGGAAACCTACTGCCTACTATACATACTTTATTCAACAAAATTCTAATAGCAGGCTATTTTCCTCCTGCTTGGTCAGAGGGTTATATTATACCGCTTCATAAGAAAGGTAGTGGAAATGAAGTAGATAATTACCGTGGCATAACCTTACTCAGTAATCTTGGTAAGCTTTTTTACAAGAGTTCTCAATACCCGTCTGGTTCAGTGGGCTGAAAAATATTATGTATACATTGAGGCACAATCTGCTTTTAGGGAAGGTATGGGCACTGCAGATAATATTTTTGTTCTTCATGGCCTCATAAATCATTTTGTAAATAGAGGCGATAAACTTTATTGTGCCTTCATTGATTTCATTGATTATGTCGCCAGAGATTTGTTATGGTCTAAATTATTGAAATTAGGAGTTCGTGGTAAAATGCTCGATGTTATTGTATCTATGTACAGAGCTGTCAAATCTCGAGTTAAAATAAATGGTCTGCTCAGTCATGAATTCACCTGTACACTCGGTGTTAGACAGGGTGAGTACTTATCACCATTTTTATTTGCTATGTACCTCAACGATATAGAAGACGAGTTTTATCTTAAAGGTGCTGAGGGTTTAAAGGTTGATATGCTGAAACTGTTTGTATTACTCTATGCAGATGATATTGTGATTTTTGCCGAAAATGTACCTGGCTTGCAAAACGGCCTAAATATTTTGTATGAGTATTGTCAAGATTGGAAACTTGTAGTAAACTCTCAAAAGTCAAAAGTAATGGTTTTCAGGAAAGGTGGGCGTTTGCCACAGAACCTGAGTTTTAAATATGGTAACTTACCACTTGAAATTGTAAGCAGATTTACATACTTAGGAATAGTGTTTACTTCAGGTAGGTCCTTTGCTGAAGCACAAGCCACACTCTCAGGCCAGGCGAAAAAGGCAATTTTTCAACTTAACAAAATGCAAAATAAATTCGGTGAACTGTCACCCAAACATTCCCTGGATCTGTTTGACAAACTGGTGCTCCCTATACTTAACTATGGCGCTGAGGTGTGGGGTTTTGCGACAGCAGACCATATAGAACGTACAATACTGTAAAACAATTCTTGGGGTTAAAAAATGTACACAGAATAATTTTGTGTATGGTGAGTTAGGTAGGGTATCAATGACCACACGCAGAATATATATTATTGTTAAATTTTGGTTGAAAGTAATTGCATCAAGTGAAAGGAAGTACATTAACCGGGTCTATGGAGTATTATTGGCAGAATCAATAGATTATCCAAACAGGAAAAGTTGGGCAACCCTGCTGCGTGACCTATTAGGCCGCTTAGGTTTATTCCATGCCTGGGAAGACCAGTCTGTTGGCAGCGTGACTGCTTTTCTATCTCTTATACGACAGAGGCTGAATGATAATTTTGTTCAAAATTGGCATGCTCGTTTGCAGTTGTCTAGCAGAGCCAGATTTTACATACATATAAGCACTTTCCGTTTTCAACCATACTTAGACATTGTGGTAACCAAAGCTATTAGAACTGCTTTTACTAGATTTCGTACATCATCCCACCGATTAGAAATTGAGATGGGTAGATGGAAAAGGCCCATTAAAACTCCACTAGAAGAAAGGAAATGCTCTGTGTGTGACATGTTAGAGGACGAACTGCACTTTATTTTAATTTGCCCTCTGTATGATATGCACCGTGAACGGTATATACCCGAGTATTACTGGAGGCACCCGACTTCTGAAAAGTTAATTAGTTTAATCTCTTCTGACTCGATGACTGTTATTAAAAGTTTGTCACTGTTTATTACAAAATCGTTCAAAGTGAGAAATATGCGTTGTTATGGACATTAATTTAACGACTTCCTCCCAAACACAAATGTTAACCTCAGTTTTCCTGATTAGTATTTTGCAGATATGTAAACCGGCCTGATATCCGTATCATGTATTTAGTCTATGACTGCCACTTCGTCATCTGTATATCATGTTCTTGTATGGTTTCGCTCATGGGCCAGTCGGCCTTTTGCAATAAATAAATAAGTAAATATCACCGCGGTGAAAAATACTTTCCACCGCGGTGGGAAATACTTTCCACCGCGGTGAGAAATACTTTCCACTGCGGTGAGAAATACTTTCCACCGCGGCGGGAAATACTTTCCACCGCGATGGGAAACACTTTTCATCGCGGTGAGAGGTACTGTCCACCGCGGTGGGAATACTTTCCACCGCGGTTAGAAATACTTTGCACGGCGGTGAGAAATACATTCGTGTTTTCTGACTTTCCTGTGTTTTCTGTCAACATTTCACGAAATTTCGCAATCCTCTTCCGACGGAAAAAAGTGAGGGAAAAGATCCCACCGCTGTGTAAAAGTTTCTACCGCGGTGTAAAAGTTTTAACCGTTGTGTAAAAGTTTTAACCGCGGTGAAAAAGTTCCTACAGCGGTGTAAAAGTTTTACCAGCGGTGTAAAAGTTTTAACCGCGGTGTAAAAGTTTTAACCGGGGTATAAAAGATTTCACCGCTGTGAAAAAGTTTCCACCGCGGTGAAAAAGTTTTAACCGCGGTGTAAAAGTTTCCACCGCGGTTTTGATTGATTGATTGATTATTTATTCACCATATATAAATAAAGACAGAAGTATGTGAATAAATAAATATATGGTGGGAATAAAACCCCACAGGACTTGTTATATCCCATAAAATAATAATTGTTAGTGATTATACCAGCTCGAAAATAAGACAATAGGAGTTGAAGATACTCTCAAATTTAAATATGTGAATTAACAGTGGTGATGCACCCAGCTCTATAGTTTAACTAACTACATTTGAACTAAGCTAAATATGTAAGATAGGGCTTTGTGAAATTGATAAGGTACACGTGTTTTACATAAAATAAGTGTGTCTCAAGGTCAGTATTGGAGCGATTGATGGCCAAGAAAATGTTGTCGGTGTGTGCAAAAGTGGCAAAATGTAAAAATATAATATGAATACGCCTTCGAAATTTGAATGGATAGACTATTCAGAAAACAAGTAAATTTTCATTCGAAATTTGAAAAGTGACTGAGATAAACATGATTTTAAGTCAGACGGTAAGGCGTTCCATATACGCGAAGCCTTCGTCTTGGTACAGTAAAATGATAGATTTGATTGCACTCTCGGTCGATATAGATTAAGACTAGCTTGTCGTGTTGGGTAAGAGTGGACTTCCGAAAGTTTTGTAAAGTAGTTTAAGAATTTGATCGGAATTGAGACGGAATTGTAGAGGAATCTATGGGTGAATAATAAAATCAAATAACTATTTATTTGACAAAACGGCAGGATGTTCGACTGCTCCAATAAGGGAGTAGAACTGGCGTATTTGTTACTGTTGGTTATGATACGAATAAGCCCTTTTTGTAGCAGCACAAGTAGTTTTAGATGAGTAGGAAAAGTGTTTCCCCAAATCAAATTACAATAAGATACATAAGAGTAAAATAGCGAGTAGTACAACATGATCAAAGTTTTTCTGTTGAGGCAATTTCGTATATTGTTAATGACGCCAATATTTCTTGAAAGTTTAGAAGTGAGTTCGTCAATATGTGTTTGCCAATTCAATTTATCATTAAAATGCACCTCAAGGAATTTCAAACTAGTAACAGATTCTATCTCGGCACCAAATATTGAAACCTTCGGTATATTTGTATAACGCGATCTATATGGTTTAAAAAATATAAATTTGTTTTTTTTCACATTCAAAGACAATTTATTACAGGAGAGCCAACCATGAAGTTTTCCAAGTTCGCGAGACATAAGCTCGGCCAGTCTAATTGGATCTTCATCTGAGAGTGAAGCACTTGTATCATCTGCAAAGAGATTAATATCTAAGATAGATGTGGCCTTGGTTATGTCATTTATGTATAATAGAAAAAGTATTGGACCCAGTATTGACCCTTGTGGTACACCCGTGTTAATAGGATTAAACGGAGATATTGTCCCTTTGTATGATACGCATTGAGATCGATCAGATAAATAGCTGCGGAACCAGTTGTTTGCTACACCACGAAAGCCATAATAATCGAGCTTATGTAGGAAAATCTCGTGATTTACCGTGTCAAAAGCTTTGGATAAGTCTAAAAAAGTGGAGATACTATATTGTTTCAATTCTTTGGCTGCAATAAGTTTGTCGTATAAAGAAAGAACAGCAAGGAAGGTAGAATGGTTAGCTTGGAATCCATATTGATTTGGGGATATGATCATCTCTGATTCCAAAAAGGTAATCATCCTTAAAACAACGACCTTTTCAAAAACTTTACTAAAGCCAGGGAGAACAGATATTGGACGATAATTTTCAGCGGTGTAAAAGTTTTAACCGCGGTGTAAAAGTTTTAACCGCGGTGTAAAAGTTTTCACAGCGGTGTAAAAGTTTTCACAGCGGTGTAAAAGTTTTCACCGCGGTTAAAACTTTTTCACCTCGGTTGGAACTTTTTCACCGCGGTTAAAACTTTTACACCGTGGTGAAAACTTTTACACCGCGGTTAAAACTTTTACACCGCGGTGGAAACTTTTTCACCGCGGTGGAAACTTTTTCACCGCGTTGAAACTTTTACACCGCGGTTACAACTTTTACACCGGGGTGGAAACTTTTACACTGCGGTTAAAACTTTTTCACCGCGGTGGAAACTTTTTCACCGCGGTGAAATCTTTTATACCGCAGTTAAAACTTTTACACCGCGGTTAAAACTTTTACACTGCTGGTAAAACTTTTACACCGCTGTGGAAACTTTTACTCCGCGGTGGATATTTTTTCACCGCGGTGGAAACTTTTTCACCGCGGATAAACCTTTTACACCGCGGTTAAAACTTTTACACCGCGGTTATAACTTTTTCACCGCGGTGGAAAGTATTTCCCACCGTGGTGGAAAGTATTTCTCATCGCGGTGGAAAGTATTTCTCACCGCGGTGGAAAGTATTTCCCATCGCGGTGGAAAGTATTTTTCACCGCGGTGATAAATATTTCCCACCGCTGTGAAAAGTATTTCACAATCTTTTTCATTTCGCGATGTTTTCGAAAGAAAACACAGAAAATTCGAACAAGAACTCTGAAAAGTCGGAGGAAAACACGAAAAAGTCGAAAGAAAACACGGAAACGTCGAAGGAAAACACGAAAAATTCGAAGGAAAACACGAAAAATTCGAAGAAAAACACCTAAAAGGTAAAAAACATGAATGTCCCCTACGGGCCACCGTATGGATATGCTTTTAATCTATGTGCTGTGTTGTTTGTCGTTGTTATACGCTAGCAGGTAACAATTTTAATTCTACAAGAATATAAAAAACCTAACCTTTCCATATACCGGAATCACAATATAAATGAATACTCTGAAAAACAAAACATTATATGTCTGTTTTCGTGTAATGAGCCAGAAGAATCCAACGATTTCTTGTAAGGGCATGGCATGCCGTGTATTTTTCGACGGCTGTGTTCACGGTGCATTGTTCACGGGGTTCCCGTCAGATTGTTTGAATTATAAACGGTATGATCAATTATGAATATACATCAATGCTGGCCAAGAGATGAAGATGAGCAGGTCAACAAATTATAAGTTGACGATTGAGGTCAACGCCCAATAGTCAATGGCCAACAGATTATCTTGCTGATCTGCATTAACTGGAATTGAGACTTTTCATGTTTTTTGACACACACGTTCCTTGAAAAATTTTGTCTTGGCCATAAAAGAAATATGAAAACAAAATGTTATGAGCGACAAGAAAATGCAGGCGTCGGTGATGAGCCTTAGGTCACGTCAACAATATGTCTAGACCGAAAGCCCGTAGAAGCGAGACGGATTTCAATTTTCTCTGACATAATTGCAATCGTTGTATATAGCCTGCAGATATAGCGACCACCCTGTCATCAACTCTAAAGTTACGATGCTTCAGCATCCTTTAGTACAGGAAATAGCGATGGTAAGAATTTACAAATTTTTACATCGATAGACCTATCCCATTGGCTTACTATTCATAAAAGCTAGCATATGTACGGTCTCATATTTAATGAAGGAGGTAACCATATAATCATCATCCCCCCCCCCCCCTCGCTCGCCGGGGACGGTCTCGTCTCCAGGTCCCTGTCTGTCTCTCTGTTTTTAATTTAGTTGGCGCTTTCAATTTGATAAAATTATGCGCGCCAGATCGTTGCATTGAGTTTGATGTACAACATAAATATTGATTTAAAATATCCTACTATACGGAATTGTAATGATTAAAAAACATGTAGAAAAAGGCCAATATAGTACATGCATATTTTGTTTAAACTAAAAATAAACTCATCATATAAATTCAGATATGAATAGGTGGTGAATAAAAACGAGATTTGATGTAATATCTATACTCCAGGTCCCTGTGATCTGTTTCACATCAAATATCATTTATTTCAGGGAAATGTCTCCATAGCGACACGATTACCGTTAGTGTGAGCAAGAACTGTGACTATTTCGCCTTTTGTACGAGAGTTGGACGACCCCAGATTCAGATTTGCGACGTTGGAACACATTTCGACAGTTCGTTGGGAGTCTGCAATTTTGTAAACAGAGTTGATTGCAGTGCACAGAATACTGTTGGCAAGTTTGAAGTTCGATAAGAATTTTTGCTAATTTTTCTCAGCATAACCCAATAATCTTCACTCAAAATTATGACATAAAAATGATACATAAATATTATCAGTGGAACACAATATCGTATGTTCGGTGCAATTTCTTCGCTTTATCAGGGTGGTTGATGTATCTTTTCTTCACAACCAGAAAAAGGGTGATGAACCATCGCCTTTTATAGTGATGACGCCTGGTCGTCACCTTTTAAAGGTGATGAAACTGGTGATGGGCTCAGGATGCAAGTTAGTAGTATATAGGGGACTGATTCCATATTTAAAATGTGGGTCCCAAACGTGGCATGACGTGGCAATGACGTCACGGCGTCAAAGGTCACATCCGGATCAAAGGTCACTTCCGGGTGAAAGGTTACTTCCGGGTCAAAGGTCACTTCTGGGTCAAAGGTCACTTCCGGTCAACGACCCAACAAGAGTGGTCTCCCCCTACATACCAGATCACTAGGCTATGGGATAGGCACATACTGGCGCACTGGACAATGCTGAACCTACACCACACATGCTCATTGCGGTATGGGTTGTGGGATCTTGTTTTTCACGTCTCACCACGTAGAACACAATGGGCGGGGTCTTGAAGCTAAGCGAAAAAGTCACTGTGCGCATGCGTAGTGGGTAAATAGCGCTGGGTGTACGTTTTGGGGGCGAGAGGGGCCAATAGTGGTCCGATTGGGTCGAGTGAAATATCATTGTAAAGCATACGTGGATGAGCATCCGACGGGATGGGTATGGCCTGGAACGGACTTCATTCTGCGCATGCGCAGTAGACAAAGTGTATGGAAATAGACGTTTTGGTGGCGAGAGGGGCCCCTAGTGTTCCGATTGGGTCGAGTGAGGTATCAATGTGTATCATACGTAAGGGAGCATCCGACGGGATGGGCGAGACGTGGAACTGACGTCATTCTGCGCATGCGCACTAGACAAAGTGTATGGAAATAGACGTTTTGGGACCGAGGTGGGCCCCTAATGGTCCCATTGGGTCGAGTGAAGTGTCAAAGGGAAGCGCTCCTCCAGGGCGATCAAGTCATGGGTGGATGCATGTAAAATTAGGATTTGTCCCGAAAATATCAAAAGCGGAACTCGGACTTTACACCTAAACCATGGCGAATCATGGATGTTTTGGTGTCCAGGCAATCCCTGGTCCAAATGAACTCCCAGAGTGAGTGAGTGAGTGAGTGAGGCGTGCCCAACGCCCGTCTTAACGCATGGGCGCATTAACGAAGGTGAGTGAGTGAGTGAGTGAGTGAGTGAGTGAGAGAGTGACAGAGTGAGTGAGTGAGTGAATGACGTCATCAGTAGAAGTAGTAGCGAAAGCGGGCATTTTGGGGGTGCGTGGGTGTGTGTTTGAGCGATTGAGGGACCATCCGTGGTCCAAATGGACCGTGTGTGGTATCAGTGTGAAACTCACGTGGGGTAGAGTCAGACAGGCGTGTTTTTCATTAGAAGTCCCGTAAATCTGCGCATGCGCTGTTGGGGTGCAGTAAGTAAAGTGGTCATTTTGGGGGTGTGAAGGAATTACAACACATATAAGGGAAGTGGGGAGAGGTGCCGACATACTGGCAGAGCCACATGACTTCACAGTATAGTCTTACGGTTAACCTATTCTAAAACACATACCAAGAATCTAACGATTCGTGATATGTGTTGTATCTCAGGTACGCTTTTATTGTACCTGTTCGTGTGGCAACTTGGATGATATGACCACACGGCCCCTAGCACCAGCATAAGCGGTATTAGATACAAATATAGAGAGGTAGAGATGGACCATCCTTGGTCCGAATGGGTCGTGGAAGGTATCAGTGTGAAGCACTCGTGGAAGAGCGTCCAGCTGGATAGGTCTGGGGTGGGAATAGAGTTTGTCTGCGCATGCGCAGTGGAAAAAGCGCATTGAAATGGACGTTTTGAGGTTGAGATGGACCCATAGTGATCCGATTGGTCCATGGGAGGCCTTATTTTGAAGTTCTCTTCCACCACCACCACCACCATCGGACGTTGACCGCCAGTCAACGCCCGGTGGTGGTGGCGTCTCCCGTGGGGCGGAGCTCTTGGATCGTAGGGGCTAATATCGTAATCTGCGGGTGTAGTAAGTAAAGTGGTCATTCTGGAAGAGTGAAGGAAGGTATTTGGGGTAGAGAGGGACCATTCTTGGTCCGATTGAATCGTGTGAGGTGTCAAAGTGAAGCCCTTGAACGATGTCCAGGTCATCTGTGACGTCATTGGTGACGTTATCAGTAGGAGTAGTAGCCAAAGTGGGCATTTTGGGGGTGTGAAGGAAGGCGTTTGGGGTAGAGATGAACCATTCGCGGTCCGAATGCATCGTGCATCTTGTAGCAACACCAACCAACGCCAAGCTTAACGCTTCAACGCCCTGGTGAAGCGATGATTTTTCAGATATTCCATGGAAATGACACTAATTCATGGAAATGCGGTGACACCCGTCAACGCCTGTCGTTACTTCTTCACGCCCTAGCATAACGCCTTGACACAGCTAGAGCGTCTCGTGCTTGCCATGGATACAGAGGATGACCGTACGGTGAACCGTTGTCTGAAAAGACTGGACTATTTATGGACAAAAAACAAGAGAGTAAATTAAAGTATATTATATTTTCAGTACAGACTAGAAGAAAGATTTTGGCATTAGGTTTCTCTACGGCATAATTGTCGTAAAAATGTTCCTGTGTTATTGCAGAGAGAGGTAAACGTACTCTCCAATTCATAGAAAGAGAGTTTTTTGTAGCGTAACAAAAAGTGTCTTGCTGTGAAAATTTTGCCTCATATACAAGATGCTTTTATACACGACACGCAACGCGCTGAAGGTTAGAATTTATATCAAAGATCATTTCATATATCTACTCTGCATTATGGTGCCACACTGGCTGTAGCGCGGCAACATGAAGAGGTATACTCCCAGCGTGGTGTCTGATTCGACGGATGCAACAGCCCGTACCATTAATATACCCTTCAAAGCACCATGAATAGTTCTCGGGACTGGTTGACGCTCGCGTTACTGCAAATCGGTTAGATTCTGCAAGCGACATATCCAAATGATGGAGCACGTAGGATTTAATTTTAATTAGATTAGGTGGCACCCGTCGGATAATGAATGCACACATGCCTACTCCCCTGACGTCGCCGGCTCAGACTGATGTAAAAGGAGATTAAGTCCTCCAGGAATGCTGATCTACTTGCAACATGCATTTGTTGACCTAACTAGGAACTTAAATTCTCAACATGTGCTAATTTGGAATCATTGTCCTCCCTATAAAGAACAAGTACCGAACTGTTACACTAAATCTGTACACTTGATTTTTTGCATGAGGATGCATTAGGGGACCGTTACCAGCAAGTTCTGAGCTGATCTACTTTTGATGAAAATTTCTGGTGATTTTTGATGAAAATCACTGGTCATTTTGACTTGGGCTGTGCCCATCATAATATAGGCAGGATTTCAACTTGGGGCGGGTGGATCAAATATGAGGCTCAACTCTTCGATTTATTCCAGGCAGGGGTCAAAGGTCCATCCGGTCACGTGACCGGAACCGAAAGTGACGTCACAAGACTGGTGTGGCCCCCTGTCGGAAGTATGTCAACAAAAGTCCAGATCCCCTTTTACAATAGCGGATATTAATAATGGTGCACAGGGGTCACTTCCGGGTCACCGGACAGCCCGGAGTTATCGCCCCTTAGTTCCAGTTTTTGCCACCAGGGC
The DNA here is from genome assembly GCA_036873755.1 of Hanleya hanleyi. Taxonomy (NCBI): domain Eukaryota; kingdom Metazoa; phylum Mollusca; class Polyplacophora; order Lepidopleurida; family Hanleyidae; genus Hanleya; species Hanleya hanleyi. The sequence goes on from JAVTVY010044879.1 coordinate 137,046, forward strand.
AGCGAGTGACGTGGCCATAAATACGAGGGACAGTCACCAAGGTCAATACGTCCGAATTAGCTCTTTCAAATGGTTAACTACGGTATACAATCCCTTTCAATATTTCCCTTAATATAACATTAAAAATCCAGTGGAATATCAGCAGTGTCAGTCCATCTTTAGCATATTTATCACTCTAAATGTCCAGATACGTTGTTGTCAACAACATATATACAACAGTTATTTCCCCTTATTATAACATAAGAAGTCCAGTGGAATATCCGCGGTGTAAGTTCATATTTAGCATATTTATCACTCTAAATGTCCAGATACGTTGTAGTCGCACCATCTGGGAGAACTTTGGGGTAGAAGAAGGTGAAGGCGTGCCGCTCCTGGGTGTACGAGCGCATCTGTTTCTGGACGACTCGAAAACCTTTATTGGTCCCACTGGCCCTGGTCTGGCTCTGGAGTACATCGAGGTACAGGGCTTTGATGATGTTATTGTCCCGACGACTGACCCCTTTACAGCTGAATTTGTTGTTCCCCTCTCCATCGCAATAGTACGTTTTTGAGCACAGGGCGATCATGGCCTCACCCTTCTACTCGAGCTTGAAGAGACCGGGGGTTCTTTTATCATAGTCGTAATTGTCTTTTCTCGGCAGCCATTCATCTCGTTCCGCTTCATACTGGGCTCGTAGTTCGGGTTTCACGAGCGATTCCCAGTACGGGTTGGAAACGGCCATGTATGCAGAATCCGTATCCATTTCCATCAACTGCCAGTCTGACTGGTCGAAATACACATCCATGAAGTCGTATAGGAATTCCAACATTCGCAGTTTGGCTAGTTGGTATACCATGCACCCGATTTGTAGCGGCAGGTTGTACGTGATGGTCTTTTTGGCTGAAGTCACTTCGTAGGTGTTGTTGTCAATCATGTCCGTGTGTCGGTATAGGGGTGAATTCAGGCGTTTGCGGGCTTGTTTGTGGTGCAAATGTTCACGGTGACGTTGCGGTCCTGGTTGGTTACCGTTTTTTCGTATCCGCTGTTCACGAGCAATTTCATCGTTTCTCCGATGATGGCTTTACTGGGGTCGGCGTCTCCCTCGCGACGGGCAGTGGTCACGTCCTCCGCAAATTTCTCGAAACAAGCCTCGGGAGTAAACTCCATGACTTGGTATATTTTGGTAATTTCCAGTCCGTGGCTCATATACCAACATAGTAAAAGAGTGCCCATTAATATTTTTGCCCCACATACTACCGATCAACATACGCCGCGGTCGTGTTAGGTAGTTGTGTTCTTCAGCGTATGCGCGCATATGGTCCCCGATATCATCTCGTCCCACCGCGGTGTTTTTGAAGATGGGCGGGCATTCGCCAAATGTGTCTTTCAGGTGGTCAGGGACGTGAAGATCACATTCCACGAACCCGTAGTGGTCCCCCGTCTGAACAGTGCTCAGGATGTCGGCCATGGTGATGACAGTAATCCAGCAGCCGATCATGGGCGTGTAGGAAGGAGTATAAGTCAGGTTGACGGCGTTGCATTTGGTGAAACTCGATTTGTGCAAAATGTGCATTTATTCGAGTTGACTTTTCCCTATTTAGTACCGGTAAATGAGAGAAAATATAGTGCAGTCCCCAGCACATGATTGAATCTGGCAGAGTCCGGTGTCGCCATCATCGAAGGAAACCATTGTCCCACTTTGGTTAACAGGATATAACCGGACTGCTGGGTTGGAAGCGCTCTTCTCTTCAACATTGTATTTTAGGTAGCTTATTTCACGAGAAAGGCTACAAGATTCTAAGACTGTTGTCCTAAAATGGCAGATCAGACGCAACTGATGCTGTCTATGTCATATTAAACTTCTGTGAACGACTGTCGGCATAGATTCCTTCTTGGTTAGTGCCTCGCTGTTAATCTTTTGGCAGATTTTCTGGTGTTTTGGGTAGCTGCTGAGGATGCCCTGGTTAACTTCTTGTGCCAAATCCAGGAAAGCGAAACATAGCTCTCTTAATACTTGTGATATGAAATCAGCAAGACAGGGGACATTATAACACATATAAGGGAAGTGGGAAGAGGTGCCGACATACTGACAGAGTCACATGACTTCACAGTATAGTGTTCCGGTTAACCTATTCTAAAGCACATACCAAGAATCTAACGATTCGTGATATGTGTTGTATCTCAGGTACGCTTTTATTGTACCTGTTCATGTGGCAACTAGCTGTTTCTGGGGACTGCACTATATTTTCTCTCATTTACCGGTACTAAATGGGGAAAAGTCAACTCGGATAAATGCACATTTTGCACAAATCGAGTTCCACCAAATGCAACGCCGTCAACCTGATTTGTACTCCTTCCTACACGCCCATGATCGGCTGCTGGATTACCGAACTATCATCACCATGGCCGTCATCCTACGCACTGTTCAGACGGGAAACCACTATGGGTTCGTGGAATGTGATCTTCACGTCCCTGACCACCTGAAAGACACATTTACCGAATGCCCGCCCATCGTCATGAACACCGAAGTGGGACGAGATTATATCGGGAACCATATGCGCGCATACGCTGAAGAACACAACTACCTAATACGACCGCGGCGTATGTTGATCGGTAGTACGTTGGTATATGAGCCACGGACTGGAAATTACCAAAATATACCAAGTCATGGAGTTTACTTCCGAGGCTTGTTTCGAGAAGTTTGCGAAGGACGTTGCCCGTCGCTATGGAGACACTGACCCCAGTAAAACCATCATCGGGGAAACGATGAAATTACACGGGAACAGCGGATACTGAAAAACGGTAACCAACCAGGACCGCCACGTCACCGTGAATATTTGTACCACAAAACAAGCCCGCAAACGCCGGAATTCACCCCTATACCGACACACGGAGATGATTGGCGACACCACCTACGAAGTGACTTCAGCCAGAAAGACCATCACGTACCACCTGCTGCTAAAATCGGGTGCATGATACACCAACTAGCCAAACTGCGAATGTTGGAATTCCTATACGACTTCATGGGTGTGTATTTCGACCAATCAGACTGGCAGTTGATGGAAATGGATACGGATTCTGCATACCTGGACGTTTCCAACCCGGACTGGGAATCGCTCGTGAAACCCGAACTACGAGCCAAGTATGAAGCGGAACGAGATGAATGGCTGCCGAGAAAAGACAATTACGACTATGATAAAAGAACCCCCGGCCTCCTCAAACTCGAGTGGAAGGGTGAGGCCATGATCGCCCTGTGCTCAAAAACGTACTTTTGCGATGGAGAGGGGAACAGCAAAGTCAGCTGTAAAGGGGTCAGTCGTCGGGAAAATAACATCACCAAAGCCCTGTACCTCGATGTACAGACAGAACCAGCCCAGTGCCAGTGGGACCAATAAAGGTTTCCGAGTCGTCCAGAACCAGACGCGCAAGAACACCCAGGAGCGGGACGCCTTCACCTTCTTCTACCCCAACGCAAAGTTCTCAAAGATGGTGTGACTCCAACGTATCTGGACATTTAGAGTGATAAATATGCTAAATATGAACTTTCATCGCGGATATTCCACTGGACTTCTAATGTTATAATAAGGGGAAATAACTGTTGTATATATCTTGTTGACCACAACTTATCTGGGCATTTAGAGTGATGAATATGCTAAAGATGGACTGACACTGCGGATATTCCACTGGACTTCTAATGTTATATTAAGGGGAAATAACTGTTGTATATATGTTGTGTTCTTTGTTATAAAATGTGTTTATTCCTACAACAATGTGATTTGTGGTTCTTTTGTATACAGTAGTTAATCATTTGAAAGAGCTAATTCGGACGTATTGACTTTGGTGACTGACCATCGTATTTATGGCCAAGTCCCTCGTTGCCCTGGTGGCAAAAACTGGAACTAAGGGGCGATAATTCCGGGTTGTCACGTGACCCGGAAGTGACCCCTGTGCACCATTATTAATATCCGCTATTGTAAAAGGGAATCTAGACACTTATTGACCTACTTCCGACACGGGGCGCTACCAGTCTTGTGACGTCACTTCCGGTTCTGGTCACGTGACCGAAAGTGACCTTTGACCCCTGCCTGGAATAAATCGACGAGTTGAGCCTCCATATTTGATACATAGCCGATACTTATATAGGGGCCTAAAATGTCAGTAGGGCGATGTCAATCCATCAAGTTACTGGGCGCATAAACGATCATTCACACGGGCTTTCATTGCCTAAAATTCCTAAACTGGTATTAGAATTTACTGGGGTCCGCTCAAATGATCAGTTGATTGTTTATCACAGAATTTTCGCAACATTTGGCTATCGTTCACAGACATGGCAGTGTGACTAACGCCACAGGATCTACGAAGTATGTAGGCATTAGGACTCCGACGCGCATTGAACTCTTGAAAATCCATCAGCCCTAAGTTGAAATCTTGCCAATGCTAAGATGGGCACAGCCCAAGTCAGAATGACAAGTGATTATCATCAAAAATCACCAGAAATTTTCATCAAAAGTAGATCAGCTCAGAACTTGCTGGTAACAGTCCCTTAATGCATCTTCATGCAAAAAAATCAAGGTTCTATCGTTCACAAATTTAGTTGTAACAGTTCGGTGCTTGTTCTTTATAGGGCGGACAATGATTCCAGATTAGCACATGTTGAGAATTTAAGTCCCTAGTTAAGTTAACAAATGCATGTAGCAAGTAGACCAGCATTCCTGGAGGACTTAATCTCCTTTTACATCAGTCTGAGCCGGTGACATCAGGGGAGTAAGCATGTGTGCATTCATTATCCGACGGGTGCCACCTAATCTAATTAAAATTAAATCCTACGTGCTCCCCCATTTGGATATGTCGCTTGCAGCATCTAACCAGTAACTCGAGCGTCAACCAGTCCCGAGAACTATTTATAGTGCTTTAAAGAGTATATTAATGGTAAGGGCTGTTGGCTCCGTCGAATCAGACACCACGCTCGGGGTATATCTTTTCAAGTTGCCGCGCTACAGCCAGTGTGGCACCATAATGCAGAGTAGATATATGAAATGGTCTTTGATATAAATTCTAACCTTCAGCGCGTTGCGTGTCGTGTGCAAAAGCATGAGGCTAACTGTTTACAGCAAGACAGTTTTTGCTACGCTACAAATAAACTCTCTTTCTATGAATTGGGGAGTACGTTTACGTCTCTCTGCAATAAAACAGGAACATTTTTACGACAAATATACCGAAGAGAAACCTAATGCCAAAATCTGTCTACTCCTAAATTTTCTTCTAGTCTGTACTGAAAATATAATATACTTTAATTTACTCTCTTGTTTTTTGTCCATAAATAGTCGTCTTTTCAGACAACGGTTCATCGTACGGTCATTCTCTGTATCCATGGCAAGCACGAGACGCTCTATCTGTGTCAAGGCGTTCTGCTACGGCGTTAATAGCGGTAACGACAGGCGTTGACGGATGTCACCGCATTTCGATGAATTAATGTCATTTCCATGGAATATCTAAACGAGAGATCCTGGATCTTGGCGCCCATCATTGTCCGATAATTGTAAGCTAATGACAAGAGGATCTTTTTGTCCATTGTTACTAAGAGCAAACGATTGATTTGTAATTCTGTTTACAGAATTTCGAATCTGAGCGAAAAAGGGACACTGGAAAACACCAAGATATCATCTTTCTAAGTTTAAGGGGTTTCAAGATTTCTAGAAACTGTATTTATGTCAGTTGTTATAGTACAAGAGAAAAGAGCAAAGTTAGTTTGAAAGTGAATGTCCAGAGGATCATTCGACTTCGTTTTGTAGTACTTTTTTTGCACATGTCATCATTGGGTACTGGAAGCGAAGACAATCCCTTTGACCCTTTGGCATGAGCTATGAAACATACTTAAGATATTAAAATTAGGAACGAATACTAATTCTGTTCTGTTCTCTTTACAGGGCTAGTTTGAGATATCTCTTTTAAGATACCATGCTCGAAAATAGTAAGATGGTACAATACTTAATACTGAAGGGATCCGCGCAGTAATGTTGAAACTTCGAAAGTGTCTGAATCCTGATTATCTGCCCTGGATCGAAACACGCACTAGTCTAAAGTTGTCGAGTTGTAACGCTGCGTCCCTTCCTGTAGCCGACCCGTCGGCAGACGAAACAGTTCACTGGACTAAGAAAACTGATTTAAAATTTGAAGAAATACATTTTAATTCCGAATTATTTGAACTCCTTGATATGGAAGGTGAAGGTATGGATATTCTCTATAGTCACTATATAGAATATGTCCCACCGTTTGATCCGCCAACATGTGTGATGCAACGTCACAACTCGGGAATACCGTATTAATTTTAAGCGTAACTTGGATTTTCGAATCGGCCCAAAAAAGGTATCTTGCACAACTAGGTCCCATGTGGGACCTGTGTACCAAATTTCAGAAAGATCCATGAAGTAATTCCTGAGAATTGACGATAACAATGTTTCAAGGGGAAAATTCAAGATGGTCACCTGGCGAGCATATTGGATTTTCGAATCGGACCAAAACATGGTATCTGGCACAACTGGACCACAAGGGGAACCTGTGTACCAAATTTGAGAAAGATTCACGCAGTACTTCCTGAGAAATGGCAATAACAAAGTTGCATGGTAAGATCCAAGATGGCCGCCTGGTGGCCATATTTGATTTTCGAATTGGACCAGAAAAGCCATCTTACACAACTAGACCACAAGGGGAACCTGTGTACCAAATTTGACAAAGATCCATTCAGTAATTCCTTAGAAATGGCAATAACAAAGTTTCCTGGGGAAATCCAAGATGGCTGCCTGATGGACATATTGGATTTTGGAATCGGACCAGAAAAGGTGTCTTGCACAACTAGACCCTAAGGGGAACCTGTGTACTAAATTTGAGAAAGATCCATGCAGTACTTCCCGAGAAATGACAAAGTTTCATGGGGAAATCCAAGATGGCCACCTGGACCAGAAAAGGTACCTTGCACAACTAGACCCCAAGGGGAACCTGTGTACCAAATTTGAGAAAGATCCATGCAGTAATTCCTGAGAAATCGCGATAACAAGGTTTCATGGGGAAATCCAAGGTGGCGGCCTTGTGGCCATATTGGATTTTCGAATTGGACCAGAAAAGGTATCTTGCACAACTAGACCCCAAGGGGAACATGTGTGCCAAATTTGAGAAATATCCATGCAGTATTTCCTGAGAAATCGCGATAACAAGATTTCATGGGGAAATCCAAGATGGCCGCCTTGTGGCCATATTGGATTTTCAAATCGGAACAGAAAAGGTATCGTGCACAACTAGACCCCTAGGGGAACCTCTGTACCAAATTTGCGAAAGATCCATGAAGTAGTTCCTGAGAAATGACAATAACAAAGTTTCATGGGGAAATCCAAGATGGCTGCCTGGTGGCCATATTGGATTTTCGAATCGGACAAGAAAAGGCATCTTGCACAACTAGACCCAAAGGGGAACCTGTATACCAAATTTGAGAAAGATCCATGCAGTAGTTCCTGAGAAATCGCGATAACAAGGTTTCATGGGGAAATCCAAGATGGCTGCCTTGTGGCCATATTGGATTTTCGATTCGGACCAGAAAAGGTATCTTGCACAACTAGACCCCAAGGGGAACCTGTGTACCAACTTTGAGAAAGATCCATGAAGTTGTTCCTGAGAAATCGCGATAACAAGGTTTCATGGGGAAATCCAAGATGGCTGCCCGGTGGCCGTATTGGATTTTAGAATCGAACCAGAAAAGGTATCTTGCACAACTAGACCCCAATTTGAGAAAGATCCATGCAGTAGTTCCTGAGAAATCGCGATAACAAGAATTGTTTACGGACGGACGACGGACGGACGACGGACGACGGACCACGGACGAAAAGCGATTTAAACAGCCCACCATCTGGTGATGGTGGGCTAAAAAATCATCGCTTCAGGTCTAATTCACCAGAGCAGTAGTATAATCAACCCTTATTCAGCCTTATTTTGCCAGGTGGCGTTGTGGTTATGGATTGCATCAGCATTGGCTGTGTGTCAAGTTTTATAATTGGCTGGGGACACAGGTCAAGTGCACTATAGTTCCGGCAACCTTTGACCTCGAATTTTTCGGCGGTGATGCGGTCTGGCGGTGATGCGATCTGCCTCCGCGGAGAAAAACTAGTCTTCAAATACGCTGCATGGTTCCATTGGGTCGCATGAGGTATCAATTTGAAGCATTCGTGAAGGCGCATCCACTGGGATGGGTGTGACGAGGAACTGACGTCATTCTGCGCATGCGCAGTAGACAAAGTGTATGAAAATACACGTTTTTGGGGTCTAGGTGGGCCACTAATGGTCCGATCGGGTCGAGTGAGGTACCAATGTGAAGCATATGTGAGGGGGCATGCCACGGAGTGGGTGTGACGTGGAACTGACGTCATTCTGCGCATGCGCAGTAGACAAAGTGTGTGAAAATAGACGTTTTGGGATATAGGTGAGCCCCTAATGGGCCGATGAAGTCGTATGAGGTATTAATGTGAAGCATATGTGAGGGGGCATCCGCCTAGACTAGTGCCTCGGCCATTGTCAACATTCTGCGCATGCGCAAACAGGGAATTGTGGGAAAAATGCATTGGAATCAACGTTTTGGGGTCTGGCTGGGCCACTATTGGTCCTATGGAGTCGTATGAGGTATCAATGTGAAACATTTGTGAAGGAGCATCCGACGGAGTGGGTGAGACGTGGAACTGAGGTCATTCTGAGCATGCGCAGTGGACAAAGTGTATGAAAATACACGTTTTCGGATCTAGGTGAGTCTCTAGTGGGCCGATGGGGTCGAGTGAGGTATCAATGTAAAGCATACGTGAAGGAGCATCCGCCTGGACTAGTTTGTCGTCCGTGTTCAACATTCTGCGCATGCGCAGACAGGGAATTTTGGGAAAAGGGTATTGGAAAGCACGTTTTGTGATCTAGGTGGACTACTATTGGTCCGATGGAGTCGTATGAGGTATCAATGTAAAGCAGTCGTGAGGCAGCATCCGACTGGGTGGATATGGGGTTAGAATATCGTCATTCTGCGCATACGCGGTATACAAAGGTTATGGAAATAGACGTTTTGCGGTCGAGGTGGGCCACTATTGGTCCGATGGTGTCGTATGAGGTCTTATTTTGAAGCTCTCGTGGAGAAGCACTCGGCTGGACTAATGTAATGGGGTGCGTGGGGTGTGTTTGGGGTACTAAACCACTATGGGTCCGAATGTGTCGTGGAAGGTGTTATTTTGTAGCTCTCAGGGTGTAGACCACGACTTGAGGGATGTCCACGTCACCTGGGACGTCATCGGGGACGTCATCAGTGGGAGTAGTAGCGAAAACGAGAGTTTCGGAGGTGCAATAGCGTGCGTTTGGAGTAGATAACGGCCTATTTTTCCTGAAAGTGTGAGTGTATACGCGCGTGTGTGTGAGTGAGTGAGTGTGAGGGAGTGAGAGAGTGAGGCGTACCCAACGTCCGTCTTACCGCATGGACGCACTAACTACGGTGAGTGAGTGAGTGAGTGCGGGAGTGAGTGGGGGAGTGACTCAGATAGTGAGTGAGGGAGAGAGTGAGTGCGTGAGTGAGTGAGTGAGTGAGTGAGTGAGTGAGTGAGTGAGTGAGTGAGTGAGTGAGTGAGTGAGGCGTGCCCAACGCCGGTCTTAACGCTTGGACGCACTAACAACGGTGAGTGAGTGAGTGAGTAAGTAAGTGAGTGAGGGAGTGAGTGAGTGAGTGAGTGAGTGAGGTAGTGAGTGAGTGAGTGAGTGATTGTAGCAACGCTCGCCAACGCCAAACTCAACGTTTCAACTCCCTGGTGAATTAGCCCAAAAGCTCTCATTTTTCTAGACACTAAATCATTGGAAATGCAGTGACGCCTGTCAATGACCGTCGTTACGCCCTAGCATAACGCCTTGACGCCATGATATAGACCGGAGAGAGAACAACAACAACAACAACAAAGATGACAGAAGAGAGAACAACAACAACAAGTTTTTTCATATAGTTTATTCTCCCCAATGTTACATCATACACACGCTGTGGGAGCCGCGTTGGGTATGTTTACAATACAAGTAGCCGCTTGTCCAATCAGAGGCCGCCATTTGGCACTGCATCTGTCATATTCGTTCTTGCTCGTTAGATGTATTCTCAGTTGTTATTGTCCAATCAGAAGTCGCCATTTCAGAAAATCCTATCTTCGGCCATGCTCGCTCTGAACCGTTTGTTCTAATCGTCATCGGACAGGCCAGGATTCCGTTGAGGCAACATATCCTCAGATACTTGTTTGCGCATTCAGAGTATCTATCAGTGCATGGGTGAATACATTCATCCGATGGGAAGATTCCGTAATTTGGTCACGAAGAACGTAACATTGGTGACTCTCTCCACTATCCACTTGGTGTTGGGGCGCTGTTGTTGGGCCCATTCCAAGACATCCAATTGGTCCATTTGCTCCAGCATCGTCATTAGCGACGCCCGGTTAATGATGGTAAACGGTTGGTCGTACACTTGGTTGTTACTGCTCGGGTAAAAGTATCGGTCTTGATCTATCGCCTTATGCTGCAGCACATAACCAAACGCCAGATTTAATTTGAAGGACGTAGCTTGGTCATTGAAGATGGCTTCCACGTAGCTGCGTAGACGGGCGAGGTCGGTCAGTCGGAAATTGTAGATATCTTGAATAGGGTGATGACGGCGGAAACAGTGCCGTATCATGGACCAATGGCGCCGATAGATGTCACTCAACGGATGGTCTTCGTGTAACAGATCGCTAGGAACATCCACCGCATCTTGCAGGAAATGTTCCAAGAGCTCCGGAACTCCGAGCCCCGGAGCTCCGAGCCGGTATGATACAGCACAGATATGGTATAATACATTTTGTTACAAGTGTTTACATGTTACGGTGTGTACGTAGACATGTGACAAGTGCGCACCCGAGTGTACAGGACAGCGATGCCCTGATTGGTGGGAAGAACAACGTAGGAGAGTTCTTGTGGGCTGCGGACTTATAAAAACGGCGGTAGGTGGGAATGTTCAGCATTTTCTGATACGCAGCCGACATGATCTCTTTTTCGACCTGCCTGAAGCCATTTACTCGCCCAGAAGATTTGCGACGGCACGAGTCCTTCATCCACAGCGATATACTTGTATAACTTGCGCACGGGAATTCAATCGGGAAGATGCTTTACTGCGCCACGAACGTTCACTCAATGAGGGCGCGATGGAACGATGTAATGAATGTCAACTCTTCAAACGACCCAGTCAGTTAAGAGGGCATCAGCGTTTGATTCATGGTCCGTCACCACGATATGAGCGACAACTTCCCACTAAAGAGGCACCCAGCAGGGTCAGACCTAGTGAAGGTGAGCCCGGGGAGACGAATGCCACTGGTGATGCGATCACGAAGAGCCCGCCTATACCCACAGTTCAGAAGAGCCTAGATATCCAGCCGGTTCCTAGCATTACTGTTTCGAGTCATACGCCTGACAACAACGAACATTTTCTGGAAGATGCGGTGGATGTTCCTAGCGATCTGTGACACGAAGACCATCCGGTGAGTGACATCTGTCGGCGCCATTGGTCCATGATACGGCACTGTTTCCACCGTCATCGCCTTATTCAAGATATCTACAATTTCCGACTGACCGACCTCGCCCGTCTACGCAGCTACGTGGAAGGCATCTTCAATGACCAAGCTACGTCCTTTAAATTAAATCTGGCGTTTGGTTATGTGCTGCAGCATAAGGCGACAGACCAAGTCCGATACTTTTACCCGAGCAGTAACAACCAAGTGTACGAACAACCGTTTACCATCATTAACCGAGCGTCGCTAGAGACGATGCTGGACCAAGTGGGCCAATTGGATGTCTTGGAATGGGCCCAACAACTGCGCCCCAACACCAAGTGGATACTGGAGAGGGTCACCAATGTTACATTCTTCGTGACCAAATTACGGAATCTTCCCATCGGATGAATGTATTCACCCATGCACTGATAGATACTCTGAATGCGCAAACAAGTATCTGAGGATATGTTGCCTCAACGGAATCCTGGCCTGCCCGATGACGATTAGAACAAAAGGTTCACAGCGAACATGGCCGAAGATAGAACTTTCTGAAATGGCGACTTCTGATTGGACAAGAGCAGCTGAGAATACATCTAACGAGCAAGAACGAGTATGACAGATGCAGTGCCAAATGGCGGCCTCTGATTGGACAAGCGGCTACTTGCATTGTAAACATACCCAGCCCGGCTCCCCCAGCGTGGGTATGATGTAACATTGGAGAGAATAAACTATATGAAAAAACTTGTTGTTGTTGTTGTTCTCTCTTCTGTCATCTTTGTTGTTGTTGTTGTTCTCTCTCCGGTCTATATCATGGCATCAAGGCGTTATGCTAGGGCGTAACGACGGTCATTGACGGGTGTCACTGCATTTCCAATTATTTAGTGTCTATAAAAATGAGAGCTTTTGGACTAATTCACCAGGGAGTTGAAGCGTTGAGCTTGGCGTTGGCGGGCGTTGCTACAATCACTCACTCACTCACTCACTACCTCACTCACTCACGCACTCACTCCCTCACTTACTGCCTCGGTCACTCCCTCACTCACTCCCTCACTCACTCACTCACCGTCGTTAGTGCGTCCATGCGTTAAGACGGGCGTTGGGCACGCCTCACTCACTCACTCACTCACTCACTCACTCACTCACTCAGTCTCTCACTCACTGCCTCACTCACTACCTCAGTCACTCCCTCTCTCACTCACTCACTCACTCACTCACCGTCGTTAGTGTATCCATGCGTTAAGACGGGCGTTGGGCACGCTTCACTCACTCACTCACTCACTCACACACACGCCCGCATACACTCACACTCACAGGTAACACTACCAGGTAGCTGGATGGAAAAATAGGCCGTTATCTACTCCAAACGCACGCCATTGCACCTTCGAAACTCTCGCTTTCGCTACAACTCCCACTGATGACGTCACCGATGACGTCACAGGTGACGTGGACATCCCTCAAGTCGTGGTCTACATTCCGAGAGCTACAAAATAACACCTCCCACGACACAATCGGACCCATGGTGGTTTAGTACCCCAAACACACCCCCGCGCACCCCAAAGATGCCTGCTTTCTATAATACGGCCAAACTGAGTATGCGCAGAATGATGAAACCCGACGATACATTAGTCCAGTCGGATGCTTCTCCACGAGAGCTTCAAAATAAGACATCATACGACACCATCGGACCAATAGTGGCCCACCTCGACCGCAAAACGTCTATTTCCATACCCTTTGTCTACCGCGGATGCGCAGAATGACGATATTTCAACCCCACATCCACCCAATCGGATGCTTCCTCACGACTGCTTCACATTTATACCTCATACGACTCCATCGGACCAATAGTGGTCCACCTAGATCCCCAAACGTTCCTTCCAATATCCTTTTCCCACAATTCCCTGTCTGCCCATGCGCAGAATGTTGAACACGACGACTCACTAGTCCAAGCCGATGCTCCTTCACGACTGCTTTACATTGATACCTCACTCGACCGCATCGGCCAACTAGGGACTCACCTAGATCCCAAAACGTCTATTTCCATATACTTTGTCCACTGCGCATGCGCAGAATGACGTCAGTTCCACATCTCACCCATCCCGTCGGATGCTCCTTCACTAATGTTTCACATTGATACCTCATCCGACTCCACAGGACCAATAGTGGCCCACCTAGACCCCAAAACGTTCCTTCCAATGCCCTTTTCCCACAATTCCCTGTTTGCTCATGCGTAGAATGTTGACTACGGCCGAGTCAATAGTCCAGGCGGATTCCCCCTCACATATGCTTCACATTGATACCTCATACGACTCCATCGGCCCATTAGGGGCTCACCTAGATCCCCAAACGTCTATTTCCATACACTTTGTCTACTGCGCATGCGCAGAATGACGTCAGCTCCACGTCACACCCATCCCGTCGGATGCCCCATCACATATGCTTCACATTGATGCCTCTCTCGACCCAATCGGACCATTAGTGGCCCACCTAGTCTCCGAAACGTGTATTTCCATACACTGTCTACTGCGCATGCGCAGAATCACTGCAGTTCCACGTCACTCCCATCCCATTGGATGCGCCTTCACGAATGCTTCACATTATACCTCATACGACCCAATCGGACCATTAGTGATCCACCTAGAACCCAAAACGTGTATTTCCATACACTTTGTCTACTGCGCATGAGCAGAATCACGTCATTTCCACGTCACACCCATCCCAGTAGATGTGCTTCACATTGATACTTCATACGACCTAATCGGACCATGCAGCGTATTTGAAGTCTGGCGACTACTTTTTTTCCGCGGAGGCAAACCGCATCACCGCCAGACCGCATCACCGCGAAAGAATCCGATGTCAAAGGTTGCCGGAACTATAGTGCACTTGACCTCTATCCCCAGCCAATTATAAAACTCGGCACCCAGCCAATGCTGATGCAATCCATAACCACAGCGCGACCTGTCGCCACCAAGAGTTACCTCACCCGGCAAAATAAGGCCGAATAAGGGTTGACTATACTACTCAGGGCGTTGAAGCGTTAAGCTTGGCGTTGGTGGATGTTGCTACAAGATGCACGATGCATTCGGGCCACGAATGGTCCATCTCTACCCCAAACACCTTCCTTCACACCCCGAAAATGCCCAATTTTGCAACTACTCCTACTGACGACGTCACCAATGACGCCCCAGATGACCTGGACATCCTTCGAGTCGTGGTCTACACCGCGAGGGCTTCACTTTGACACCTCACACGACTAATTCGGACCAAGAATGGTCCCTCTCTACCCCAAATACCTTCCTTCACTTCCGCAGAATGACCACTTTACTTACTACACCCGCAGATTACGATATTAGCCCCTACGATCCAAGAGCTCCACCCCACGGGAGATACCACCACACCGGACGTTGACGGGCGGTCAACGCTCAGTGATGGTGGTGGTGGTGGAAGAAAACTTCAAAATAAGGCCTCCCACGAACCAATCGGACCACTATGGGTCCATCTCAACCTCAAAACGTCTATTTCAATGCGCTTTTTCTACTGCACATGCGCAGACACACTCTATTCCCACCCCACACCTATCCAGCTGGACGCTCTTCCACGAGAGCTTCACACTGATACCTCTCACGACCCATTCGGACCATGGATGGCCCATCTCTACCCCAAACACCTTCCTTCATACCCCCAAAATGACCACTTTACTTACTGCATCCCAACTGCGCATGCGCAGATTTACGGAACTTCTAATAAAACAAAACACGCCTGTCTGACTCTACCCCACGAGAGCTTCACACTGATACCCCAAACGGTCCATTTGGACCAGGGATGGTCCCTCAATCGCTCAAAAACACATCCACGCACCCCTAAAATTCCCGGATTCGCTACTACTCCTCCTGATGACGTCATTCACTCACTCACTCACTCTCACTCTCTCACTCACTCACTTATTCGTCATCGTAAGTGCGTTCGTGCGTTAAGACGAACGTTGGGCACGCCTCACTCACTCACTCACTCACTCACTCACTCACTCACTATGGGAGTTCATTTGGACCAAGGATGGTCTGGACCACAAAACATCCATGATTTTCCATGGTTTAGGTGTAAAGTCCGTGTTCCGCTTTTTATATTTTCGGGACAAATCCTAATTTTACATGCATCCAACCATGACGTGATCGCCCTGGAGAAGCGCTTCACTTTGACACTTCACTCGACCCAATGGGACCATTAGGGGCCCACCTCGGTCCCAAAACGTCTATTCCCATACTCTTTGTCTGATGCGCATGCGCAGAATGACGTCAGTTCCACGTCTCACCCATCCCGTCGGATTCTCCCTCACGTATGATACACATTGATACCTCACTCGACCCAATCGGACCACTAGGGGGCCCCTCTCGGCCCCAAAACTTCTATTTTCATATACTTTGTCTACTGCGCATGCGCAGAATGACGCCAGTTCCACGTCACACAAATCCCGTCGGATGCTCATCCACGTATGCTTTACAATGATACTTCACTCGACCCAATCGGACGAATAGGGGCCCCTCTCGCCCCCAAAATGTCCACCCAGCGCTATTTACCCACTACGGATGCGCAGAGTGACTTTTTCAAAAAAAAAAATCACCGCTTAGCTTCAAGACCATCGTGTTCTACGTGGGGAGAAGTGAAAAACAGGATCCCACAACCCAAACCGCAATGAGCATGTATGGTGTAGGTTCAACATTGCCCAGTGCGCCAGTATGGGCCTATGCCATAGCCTATAGTGACCTGGCATGTAGGCGGAGATCACTCTTGTTGGGCCGTTGACCGGAAGTGAACTTTGATCCAGAAGTGACCTTTGACCCGGAAGTGACCTTTGATCCGGATGTGACCTTTGGCCGGATGTGACATCATTGTGACGTCATTGCCACGTCATGCCACGGACCCAAGTTTGGGACCCACATTTTTAATAAGGAATTGGTTCCCTATATACTACTCAAGTTCTTCACCTTTTAATGGCACCAAGTGTGAATTTAGAGTCATCACCCTTGATGACCAGGCCTTCTCACCCTAAAAATGTAATGACCTAAATTTTGCACTAAAATTTACCCTTTTTGGGGATGCTGTCTTCACTTGATTTGGTGATAGCCACCCCCTTTTTTCTGACTGTCTTTGATGTCCATGCAGAACCCATCTTAAAAATATTTTTAATATATGAACATATCTAAATCAAGTGCTTTAATTTCTCTTATCTAAGAATACTGATTCTTCCCAATAGTAAAAACAGTATTCGCAGAAATGTCAGAATAAAATAACAGTTTGACATACATTGTAAACAATACAAAATGGACATATTTGGCGAGCACACTAGACCTGCCATCGCATCGCCTTCGGAAGATCTCTCGTATACACAAATCAGAGAAAGCTTTTTGTTTCCAACAGAATAATATTATTGAAGCTCTGATGCTATGGATCAATATTTTTCAAATATTCACATATATCATGAGAAACGATAGATAAACGATCCCCTATCCAATTAAAAGTTGACAAAATAGAAAATAGACCGCGGGTTGTCGACTGGTTATATATGTTTATATCAGATGTCGTACATGATGTAGCATCACAATACAAAGGTTCAGCCTTAACGTATTCTAACAACTTGACAATGAACAGGCAAGTCATCACATCAAGTGATGTGTCCTCGTC
Organism: Hanleya hanleyi; assembly: GCA_036873755.1. NCBI lineage: Eukaryota > Metazoa > Mollusca > Polyplacophora > Lepidopleurida > Hanleyidae > Hanleya > Hanleya hanleyi. The sequence continues at coordinate 154,269 of JAVTVY010044879.1, forward strand.
GCTTATTCATCCTACGATAGACATTATTTGCAGCGAGAGAATTGGAGTTGTCCAAATGGCCACCAAATTTTCAAATTCTACTTGTAATTTGTATCAACCCCACGGACAGGAATACATTCCTGGATGTAGATGACCCTAAATTTTAACAGTCCAGATATACTTATCTCATATTTCTTGCCAAATGTTTGCTATTAATGTAGATCCCTGTGCTGGTTCCGCTGGTGGCTACTTGGAAGACGATTTTAGAATTGGGACGAACAGTACTGCTTGGCGTTTGTGTTCTGGTGGGAAGACAGTTCAGGGAGGGAGATGTTCGAACTGCCAAGAGTTTGGCAACAGTAGCACTCCTTGTGTTACTGTTGCAAATTGTGTGATGACAACATCCATCCCAAAAGGTGAGTCAATGTAGTCAATGTGTCAAAACCCCAATGTCATGAATATTGCATCCTGTATCTTCAAGAGGGAGGGTGGTATTGCATCTAATGAATAACAAAAATGGATCAAGGATATCTATGCAGATGGGATAAGCAAGTGCTTGGAGCTTGACATAAAAGTCAGAAATGTGTAGCACTAATACGATCTAATCAGATCGACAGTACAGTACACAGCAATATTGAATAATGTGTACCAACGCCTTCAAACGGAGCCGTAGTCTCAATGTTCTGAGATCCAACAAGGCTTTCTTCTATGGCAATCTTTGCACCTCAGTCTTCTGTAAACGCGAAGTTTGCTATCTCGTCTCTGTTTGCTTGTTTGTTCGTTTGTTTATCTGTTTGTTTGTCCTGTCCGTACGCTCACGAAACTCCTTCAGGACAGTATTGGGATAATATGTGTAAACAGTTACAAAAGAGTTTCAAACTGGAACCTGACGTCTACTAGAGATCGGAAATATTGGTCAAAGAAAGGCCCATCGACATCCGATAACATAAAATGTACATATACACGCTGTACATATACACATTAATGTACATATAAACGCTGTACATATAGACATCAATGTACGTATACGCGCTGTACACATGCACATTACTGTACATATACACGTTGTACATATACACATTAACTACATATACACGATGTACATATAGACATCAATGTACATATACACGATGTGCATATAGACATCAATGTACATATACACGCTGTACATATACACATTAATGTACATATAAACGCTGTACATATACACATTAATGTACATATACACGCTGTGCATATTAATGTACATATACACTTTGTACACATACACATTAATGTACACGTACACATACACGCTGTACATATACACATTAATGTACATATACACATTAATGTGCATATACACGCTGTAAAATGTGTGGCTGTATCTTCCATCGTCGAAATGTTCGATAGTATCACAGGCGATCCCAGGTGGGGCGAATTATGTGAGTAAAAAAAAGAAGCTGGGAGCGGGAGGTGGGGGGAGGGGGTGTTGGACTGGAATTGTGTCGATCTGTGAAGGCCACTGTCTTGGTTGAATGGTAGTATAGATTTGAAACAGTTAAATCCATGTCTTTCAAGCTTTGTCTACAAGGATGCTATGTATGTGTTATCTAACTTAGTGATTTCAGTTTTGAGAATCACAGGTCGACTCTAACAACCCCTGGTGTTTTTTGCTATTGGAGATGGAACCCTGCATCACCTGTAATGCACCGCAGAAACTACCTTGTCAGGACGCATAAAAGTGTTTATAGTCAATTCAAATAACCCTGCAATGTTTCGAAAGGGGCAGGAAATCATATCCGAGTGACCATGCAATGTCCCCTGCAGTACTTAAAACACCTAATTGGATGAGGTTTTGAGATTATACGTTTTTATTTTATTTTTATGTACTTCGTTGCTTTTCTTGCCCACACACAAACGAAAACAAATAAAAAACAGAAGATAATACACTCAATTGAGAAATATAGGCTTTTCCTTGTATGACAATGAATAGTACGAGGATAAAACATATCCTTATTATGGTATTCATAATAGAGCGGAGATAGAGAGTATTGTCAAAAATTCAGTTATCTCCCAAAAGAAGGAGAGTTGACCAATATTGGCAATATATTCTTTGCTCTCCATTTTTGTATCTAATGAATCTATCAATATTTTAAGTATATTTTAATTGTTTAAATAGACTATATATATGCGGAATCTGATTACAGAATTTTAGTTTATAAATATAGTATTTTTATGAGTAGATAATCTTATAATCTATTGTTTTATTATTTTGACCTACTAATTCCAATATCACATTCTCTGGGGTACACTGTATTTTATTCCGGCATTCGTCAACCAGTATTTCTTATTCCCATACTGACTTCATTACTTTGCATTCCCAAACGAGAAGAATTACCGTTTCAGTAGCGTCCTTGCAAAACGTACGTTTTTAACTGACACTAAGGGCTAATCTATTTGCACTAATATTCCTTGTGTATATCTCATTAATATAGTGGAACCACTTGTATTGCTCTTCTCTATAGTTCTTTTGGAGCAGATTGATAGTTTGCCAGTCGCTACTGCTGTAAATTTTACCAAAAACAGATTCCCATTTTAAATTAACATTTCGTTTTTTTAAAGATGGCGATAATAGTATTTTATAGTAAGTCATACAGTCTTTTTTTTTTTTTTTTTTTGAGTTTGTAAATGTGTGGAGCCGACTCTGCATTTTACTGTGTATTTATATCCATTGTTCCGCTGCCTTTTTGTCTGTCTGGCAAACGCCCATATATTCTAAATATTAATTATTCTATTGTATGTTCTTTTAAAATCATTAATTGATAAAACAAAAATTCCAGATTCATCCAATAAATTGCACACCGCCTCTATCACAATGTGTATAATAAAAGGTATATTATATCAAATTTATCATTCAGTCATATTTATTCACTAGAAAACATATCATATAGATTTACAATGGGCATACTGACAATCCACATATGCTGATACTCATTATCCTCAAATCACAAAGGGATTACAATATCTCTCAATACTGTATCGCCAGTCTGTATAATATTTCTTTCCTGGAATGTATGAATGTAATATTTTACTCCACTTCGGATTGATATTTTGTATCCGTCTAAGCCATCAAAGTTTTTGTGCTTGCATAGTAGTATATAAAAAACCGATTGGGTCCCATTTATGCAAATGAGATGATGTCATCGATGACGTCACAGAGCTCTCGACCAATCAGAAGCCGTCATTTTTTTTAAATAGTTCCGGCAAGCAAAGTGGCCTCTGCCAGAGTTTACCCGCCATCTTGAATTTTGTGAAAAAAGGGATGTATTCCTCCGCGGTGATGCGGTCATGTCTGGCGGTGATGCGGTCGCGGAAGAAAGCTTCCGCGAAGAAAAAGTAGTCCCTAGACTTGAAATACGCTGCATGGTCCGATTGGGTCGAGTGAGGTATCAAAGTGAAGCAGTCGTGAAGGGGCATCTGATGGGCTGGGTGTGGGGTTGAAATATCGGCATTCTGCGCATGCGCGGTGGCCAAAGGGTATGAAAATAGACGTTTTGGAGCTAGGGGAGCCACTCATGGGCCAATGGGATCAAGTGAGGTATCAATGTGAAGCATTCGTGAAGGGGCATCTGACTGGACTAGCGGCTCGGGCGTTGTCACCATTCTGCGCATGCGCAGACAGGGAATTGTGGGAAAAGGGTATGGAAATAGACGTTTTGGGTGCACTCCACACTAGGCCACGGTTTCGCACAAATGGCCCCTCCCTAATTTTATAATAAGGAAGGACGCCCGACTTTGACAGCATGGTAATTCTTCTTACCTTTCTACTAGCTGATATCTATAGTATCACCCTGCTGCACGTAACCAATTCTCCAAACGAAGATATAACAATTGCTTGTTGATCGCTCCCACTCGCCACTACAGAGTTAATCCGGAATTGAATATCTGGCGGGTCAAAATCCGCACTTTTTCGGGAAGCGAAAATGATGATTCCTTTATGGCGATAAAATTTTACAAAAAACGAGTAGGTCGACCCCCTGTTTTTTTCGCCATTTTAAATTGTTCTTTGGACGGGAAACACTTTAACATACATAAAAAGAAAATCATTTCATATGTTTTCTCTGGGTTGCGGGTAGAATTTGACACATTTTCATATATTTTATGGAGTTTTCCAGAAAAGTTGAAGAAGGTTTAAGGAGGATTGTGCGTATTTTCTATTCAATTTCAATAGCTCACAAGTCTTCTGAAATAATGGCACGGGTGTGCCCATTTAGAAAATATATACTTTTACAGGGTTTTTGTTAAAGATTTTACATCAATTTGTGGCCGAAGATTCGAATCCATGCCTGTTTTTAGCCGCACATCATTTAGGTGTGGAATGCACCCCTAATGTAGGATCCATTGCGCGGTTATAATACACGAGTAGGCCAAATATTGTATGTCCTCCTACACTACACTCGACAAAAGCGCTTATTCGGACCTTGTAATGACTTGATATGGAACAGGATCGTAAAGATCGTTTATCTTAGTCAGAAATGTTTCGATTTTATGCATACTACATGGTATGATAGCATTGGCCTTGCATATATGCTATTTAGACCTATACAGAATTACCTCCCCTTGGTTAGGCATGTATGTTACGATTAGTGACCTGTATGTCCTATTATTGTCAATGTGAATGTCACAGTGATTAATTTTCAATACGGATCACACCAAAACCCCGAACTAAAGTGAATGAGAGCGTATTATTCTGGTTTTGTCCCTTTTATCTCGAAGTTTGTACTCCCACCCCCCAATCTTTTGGAAAAGTTGGAATGAAAAATTATTGACAATTTGGCTCGAATTTCAGCTATTTTTGCGTTTATTTTGCTCCTGATGCCTCATTCGAAAGCTGGTCACCCCTCCCGGTCTTTGTTAATGGATCTGATTGTCACGGTCAATGCATAATGCTATGATATTCTTATTGAGCTTGTAAACTCGTCATTTTTCAGCAAAAGTCGCAAAACCAAAGATGGGGTAGGGGGAAAGTGATTGACGGAATATCCGATAAAACTGCATACTACAAGCAAGTGTCGCATACCAAGAAACTCGCAAACACTCCCAGATTGTCATAGCCTTGAGAACAGAAATTCTGATAAAACACCCTAGCCTTAAGGGTGCACTCCACACTAGGCCACGGTTTCGCACAAATGGCCCCTCCCTAATTTTATAATAAGGAAGGACGCCCGACTTTGACCGCATGGTAATTCTTCTTACCTTTCTACTAGCTGATATCTATAGTATCACCCTGCTGCACGTAACCAATTCTCCAAACGAAGATATAACAATTGCTTGTTGATCGCTCCCACTCGCCACTACAGAGTTAATCGTGTCCGGAATTGAATATCTGGCGGGTCAAAATCCGCACTTTTTCGGGAAGCGAAAATGATGATTCCTTTATGGCGAAAAATTTTACAAAAAACGAGTAGGTCGACCCCTGTTTTTTTCGCCATTTTAAATTGTTCTTTGGACGGGAAACACTTTAACATACATAAAAAGAAAATCATTTCATACGTTTTCTCTGGGTTGCGGGTAGAATTTGACACATTTTCATATATTTTATGGAGTTTTCCAGAAAAGCTGAAGAAGGTTTAAGGAGGATTGTACGTATTTTATATTCAATTTCAATAGCTCACAAGTCTTCTGGAATAATGGCACGGGTGTGCCCATTTAGAAAATATATACTTTTACAGGGTTTTTGTTAAAGATTTTACATCAATTTGTGGCCGAAGATTCGAATCCATGCCTGTTTTTAGCCGCACATCATTTAGGTGTGGAATGCACCCTTTGGGATCTAGGGGAGCCCCTAATGGGCCGATGGAGTCGTATGAGGTATCAATGTGAAGCCTATGTGAGGGGGCATCTGACTGGACTAGTGGCTCGAGCGTTGTCACCATTCTGCGCATGCGCAGACAGGGAATTGTGGGAAAAGGGTATGGAAATAGACGTTTTTGGATCTAGGGGAGCCCCTAATGGGCCGATGGAGTTGTATGAGGTATCAATGTGGAGCCTATGTGAAGGGGCATCCAGTCATGTGTGGGTGCATGTAAAATTGTTCCTGAAAAAAAAAAAACGGAACACGGACTTTATCGAAAAATTCTGGAAAATGCCTATATGGGGTATGGGGGGTATATAGGTCGCCGGGCTTAACGGGGCTTGCCTATCAATAGAGTTATCTCCCCCTAGTTCCAGGGTGGGTGTATGTAAAAATTTTCCGGAAAAAATACGGAACACGGACTTTATCCTAAATTACGGGAAAATGGCTATATAGGGTATGGGGGGTATAGGACCATCTCGACATTTGCGGTATAGGTTGTGGGGTCTCGTTTTCTTAGTCTCGTCAAGACAAACATGATAGGAAGTGTCCCGGAGCGAATCGTTGAAATTTTTGAAAAAAGTTCAGGGAGACCCATATAGACCCATATACGGGTTATGGGGGTATAGGACCAATGTTTGTCCCACTGGGAAACCTACTTCAAGACATTTGCGGTATGGTTGTTTGGATTTGTTTTCTTAGTCTCGTCAAGACAAACATGATAGGAAGTGTCCCGGCACGAAACGGTGAAATTTTTGGAAAAAGTCACTGAGGTCTGTATATAGGCCTATAGGCTGGCTATATGGGGAGTATAGGTTCAACCTTGGAAATTCACACACGTTCATTGTGATATGGGCTATTTGGATTTGTTTTTCACGTCTCGTCATTTAGAACACGATGGGAAGGGTCCCAGAGAGTAGGCCCATACGGGGTGGACGTTTTGGGGTCTAGGTGAGTCCCTAATGGTCCTATGGTGTCGTATGAGGTCTTATTTTGAAGCTCTCGTGGAGGAGCATTCGACTGGACTAATGGTTCGTCCGTGTGCAATAGGTTGCGCATGCGCAGTCTGGCCGTAGTATAGAAAGCAGGCATTTTGGGGGGGTATGTGGGTGAGTGTTTGGGGTAGAGATGGACCGCTATGGGTCCGAATGGGTCGTGGAAGGTGTCAAAGTGAAGCTTGTGTGGGGTAGAGTCAGAATGGCGTGGTTTTAAATGCAAGTCGCGTCAATCTGCGCATGCGCAGTTGGTTGTAGTAAGTAAAGTGGACATTTTGGGGCAGTGAAGGAAGGTATTTGGGGTCGACAGGGACCATCCTTGGTCCGAATGCGTCCTGGGAGGTGTCCTTTTGTAGCTCTCGGGATGTAGACCCCGATTTGGGGGCTGTCCACAGCATCTGTGACGTCATCAGTAGGAGTAGTAGCGAAAGTAAGCATTTTGGGGCAGTGAAGGAAGGTATTTGGGGTAGAGAGGGACCATCTTTGGTCCGAATGCGTCGTGTGGGGTGTCATCTTGTAGTTATCGGGGTGCAGACCCCGATTTGAGGGCTGTCCACAGCATCTGTGACGTCATTGGTGACATCATCAGTAGGAGTAGTAGCGAAAGTGAGCCTTTTGGGGCAGTGAAGAATGTTATTTGGTGTAGAGATGGACCATCCGCGGTGCGAATGCGTCATGGGAGGTGTCATGTTGTAGCTCTCTGGCTGTAGACCCCAATTTGAGGGATATCCACAGCATCTGTGACGTCATTGGTGACGTCATCAGTACGAGTAGTAGCGAAAGTGGGCATTTTTTAGCAGTGAAGGATGTTATTTGGTGTAGAGATGGACGATCCACGGTGCGAATGCGTCGTGTGAGGTGTCATCTTGTAGCAACGCCCACCAACGCCATTCTTAATGCTTCAACGCTCTGGTGAAATAGCTCAGAAGCTCTGATATTCCATGAAATTGTCACTAATTCTTCGAAATGCAGTGACGCCCGTCAACGCCCGTCGTTACACCTTAACACTCTAACATAACGCCATGATATAGACCAGAGAGAGAACAACAACAACAACAAGGATGACACATGAGAGAACAACAACAACAAGAAGTTTTTTTCATATAGTTTATTCTCCCCAATGTTACATCACACCCACGCTGGGGGAGCCGCGTTGGGTATATTTACAATTCAAGAAGATTCTTGTCCAATCAGAGGCCACCATTTGCATGTTTCATATTCGTTCCTGTCCGTTAGATGTATTCTTGTCCAATCAGAAGTCTCCATTTCAGAAAGTTCCATCTTCGGCCATGTTCGCTCTGAACCGTTTATTCTATTCATCGTCGGGCAGGCCAGGATACCGTTGAGGCAACATATCCTCAGATAGTTGTTTGCGCATTCTGAGTATCTATCAGTGCATGGGTGAATACTTTCATCCGATGGGGGTGGTGGTCAGTTTAACCACGAAGAACGTAACATTGGTCATTATCTCCACTATCCACTTGGTGTTGGGGCGCTGTTCATAGGCCCATTCCAAGGGATCCACAGTGTCCAGTTGGGCCAGCATCGTCTCTAGCGACGCCCGATTGGTGATTGTGAAAGGATGGTCGTACACTGGGTTGATGACACTGGAATAGAAATAGCGCAATTCACCCGTCACATAAGATGTACCCAAATGCTACATTTAATGTGAAGGACGTAGGTTGGTCATTGAAGATGGCTTCCACGTAGCTGCGTAGATGGACGAGGCCAGTCAGTCGAAAATTGTACAAGTCCAATATAGGGCGATGACGGTGGAAACAGTGTCGAATCATGGACCAATGGCGTCGATACATCTCACTCACTGGATGATCTTCGGGTAAGAGATCGCTGGGAACATCCACCGCATCTTCCAGAAAAGGTTCGTTGTTGTCAGGCGTATGACCGGGAACAGTAATGCTAGGGACCGACTGGATATCTAGGCTCTTCTGAACTGTGGGTATAGGCGGGCTCTCCGTGATCGCATCACCAGTGGCATTCGTCTCTCCGGGTTCATCTTCAGTGAGTCTGTCCCTCCTGGGTGCCTCTTTAGTGGAAAGTTGTCCCTCATGCCGTGGTGACGGACCATGAATCAAACGCTCATGCCGTCTTAACTGACTGGGTCGTTTGAAGAGTTGACCACATTCTTCGCATGGACGCTTGGGTGGCCCATGAATTGAACGTTCATGGCGCTGTAAATGATCCGGGCGCTGAAACGACAGTGTACATATCGTACAGCTATACCGGGCGGTTCCGTCGTGCTTGGTAGCCTCATGGCGGCGCAAGTCGTGCAGACGAGTGAATCATTTCGAGCACGTAGTACAAGTGAACATCTTGGTGGTTGACAGAGTGTCTGATGAAACGGCCAGGCCGCTTCCCTGTTATAGCAAGCTAGCTGGTGATCTATTTTTAGCACAATCAGTTCAACTTGGACGTCAGCGACAAGAACCCGGATGTAGGCGCGGACGTCAGCGACAAGAACCCGGATGTAGGCGCGGACGTCAAGAACTCGGAAGTTAGAGGGGAGGTGACCGGCCTATCGACCAATCAGAAGCCATCATTTCAGAAAGTTCAATCTTCGTTCAGTGTAACCTAAACGTCTTCGGGCAATCCATGATACTGAAGGTCGAAGCTCTTACTTCTCTCATTCAACACTGAGATCAATCTCCATCGGCTCTTCAATCCGCGGCGAATCGACCTCCATGGGTTCTTTTATTCTCAGATGCATTCCGATAGAAACTGAAATATCCGGTCTCGAGAGTGGCGAGCGTCATCCGTGTATGACATTTCGGTGACGACTCAATTGACTGGGATGCTTAAAGGCTATATCACAATCCGCACATGTATGCATGGGTACTTCGTGGCATGCACGTGTGTGACAACGCAAACTGTCCAGGCGATGAAAGCGCTTCGAGCAAGTTGTGCAAGAGAACATATCGGCTGTGGATCTGGAAATGATGAATGCCGTAAAACTTTCGGCTCTTATAGGCCAACATAGGAGTACCCGGATGTTCTACAGTCAGGGATGTAAAAATGCCCGGATGTTCACGAATGTACTACCATCCCGGACTTCTATCAGGCCCAAGTCCAGAAGCTCTCATGTCCTGCATGTGAATAGTCAGTCATATTGTGTGTGCGTGTGCGTGCATGTGTATGTGTGTGTGTGTGTGCAGCGTGTATGTGTGTGTATGCGCCAATGTTTTTTGTTGTTGACGAACGCTCTTGTCGTAACATTGTTGCATAGTAACCTCGTCAAAAAAGACACTTTTTTAATCAAAAACTGTTTTAGAAACATCATTTCTTATAGAAGAAACTTCTTTAAAAACATCGTTTCTTATAGACAATTTGCAAATTTAAAATGACATTCTTAGTTGGAGTTCGATTATTTCAAAAGATTTTTTCACTATTAGGTCTCCAAAAAGTACTTGATAGGGAATAGATTGCACGTTAAAGTACTTGATAAGGATACATTCGTGTACGCACACACGCGTACACGCAAGCATACACACACACACACAAACCCACACATGCGTACACACAGGCATACATTCACGTACACACACACCACATACACGCACACACACACACACGCAAGCATACAGACATGCATACACACACAATATGACTATTCACATGCAGGACATGAGAACTTCTGGACATGGACCTGATAGAAGTCCAGAATGGTGGAACATTCGTAAACATCCGGGCACTTTTACATCCGGGGACTTTTACATCCGGGTACATCCGGATACTTGCACGTCCGCGCCTACATCCGGGTACTTCTATCCGAGTCCTTTAGCTGTGTGTTCCATACGGGTACATCGAGGTTTACACCTGAACAGCCGGATAGTTACGGAGGTGACCAAAAGACACGGAGGTGACCGAAGATGTCACGGAGGTGCCCGAAGAGACACGTAGGTTACCGAAGATATCACGGAGGTCACCGAAGAGACACGGAGGTCACCGAAGATGTCACGGAGGTTACCGAAGAGACACGGAGGGCGCCGGGGTCAAAGGTCAGTTCCGGTCACGTGAACGGAAGCGGAAGTGACCTCACAGAGGTCATATGCAAATGTCACTTCCGAGCTCTGAGCTCCAAGTGCACTCATTGACCTTTGACCTCTGTCACGTGATATGCAAATTTCTGAGGTCAAAGGTCAATATGCGCTAGCGCGCAGGGGTCAAAGGTCAGTTCCTGGTACCCTGGTGTTCCTCTCATCTGTCTGTATCATGGCACACGGCGACATACACACACCCTCCCACAGACGTATACACATACATGCTGCACACACACACACACACACACACCCACACACACACACATGCATACACAGACGCATATACACACGCACGCATACACACATGCATACACACACGCGTACATACACTCGCAAGCACACACTACACAAAGAGACATACATACACATGCATACACGCATACGCAGGCATACATACACGCACAGACACATACATACAGACGCAGACACACAGACACACACACACGCATACACGCACACACAATATGACTGACTATTCACATGCAGGACATGAGAGCTTCTGGACCTGGGCCTGATAGAAGTCCGGGATGGTAGTACATTCGTGAACATCCGGGCACTTTTACATCCGGGACTTTTACCTCCGGGTACATCCGGGTTCTTGTACATCCCTGACTGTAGAACATCCGGGTACTCCTATGTTGGCCTATAAGAGCCGAAAGTTTTACGGCATTCATCATTTCCAGATCCACAGCCGATATGTTCTCTTGCACAACTTGCTCGAAGCGCTTTCATCGCCTGGACAGTTTGCGTTGTCACACACGTGCATGCCACGAAGTACCCATGCATACATGTGCGGATTGTGATATAGCCTTTAAGCATCCCAGTCAATTGAGTCGTCACCGAAATGTCATACACGGATCACGCTCGCCACTCTCGAGACCGGATATTTCAGTTTCTATCGGAATGCATCTGCGAATAGAAGAACCCATGGAGGTCGATTCGCCGCGGATTGAAGAGCCGATGGAGATTGATCTCAGTGTTGAATGAGAGAAGTAAGAGCTTCGAGCTTCAGTATCATGGATTGCCCGAAGACGTTTAGGTTACACTGAACGAAGATTGAACTTTCTGAAATGATGGCTTCTGATTGGTCGATAGGCCGGTCACCTCCCCTCTAACTTCCGGGTTCTTGACGTCCGCGCCTACATCCGGGTTCTTGTCGCTGACGTCCGCGCCTACATCCGGGTTCTTGTCGCTGACGTCCAAGTTGAACTGATTGTGCTGAAAATAGATCACCAGCTAGCTTGCTATAACAGGGAAGCGGCCCGGCCGTTTCATCAGACAGTCTGTCAACCACCAAGATGTTCACTTGTACTACGTGCTCGAAATCATTCACTCGTCTGCACGACTTGCGCCGCCATGAGGCTACCAAGCACGACGGAACCGCCCGGTATAGCTGTACGATATGTACACTGTCGTTTCAGCGCCCGGATCATTTACAGCGTCATGAACGTTCAATTCATGGGCCACCCAAGCGTCCATGCGAAGAATGTGGTCAACTCTTCAAACGACCCAGTCAGTTAAGACGGCATGAGCGTTTGATTCATGGTCCGTAACCACGGCATGAGGGACAACTTTCCACTAAAGCGGCACCCAGGAGGGACCGACTCACTGAAGATGAACCCGGAGAGACGAATGCCACTGGTGATGCGATCACGGAGAGCCCGCCTATACCCACAGTTCAGAAGAGCCTAGATATCCAGTCGGTCCCTAGTATTACTGATCCCGGTCATACGCCTGACAACAACGAACCTTTTCTGGAAGATGCGGTGGATGTTCCCAGCGATCTCTTACCCGAAGATCATCCAGTGAGTGAGATGTATCGACGCCATTGATCCATGATCCGACACTGTTTCCACCGTCATCGCCCTATATTGGACTTGTACAATTTCCGACTGACTGGCCTCGCCCGTCTACGCAGCTACGTGGAAGCCATCTTCAATGACCAACCTACGTCCTTCACATTAAATGTAGCATTTGGGTACATCTTATGCCATAAGATGACGGGTGAATTGTGCTATTTCTATTCCAGTGCCATCAACCCAGTGTACGACCATCCTTTCACAATCACCAATCGGGCGTCGCTAGAGACAATGCTGGCCCAACTGGACACTGTGGATCCCTTGGAATGGGCCTATGAACAGCGCCCCAACACCAAGTGGATAGTGGAGATAATGACCAATGTTACGTTCTTCGTGGTTAAACTGACCACCACCCCCATCGGATGAAAGTATTCACCCATGCACTGATAGATACTCAGAATGCGCAAACAACTATCTGAGGATATGTTGCCTCAACGGTATCCTGGCCTGCTCGACGATGAATAGAATAAACGGTTCAAACATGGCCGAAGATGAAACTTTCTGAAATGGAGACTTCTGATTGGACAAGAATACATCTAACGGACAGGAACGAATATGAAACATGAAAATGGTGGCCTCTGATTGGACAAGAATCTTCTTGAATTGTAAATATACCCAACGCGGCTCCCCCAGCGTGGGTGTGATGTAACATTGGGGAGAATAAACTATATGAAAAAAACTTCTTGTTGTTCTTGTTCTCTCATGTGTCATCCTTGTTGTTGTGGCTGTTGTTGTTCTCTCTCCGGTCTATATCATGGCGTTATGTTAGAGTGTTAAGGTGTAACGACGGGCGTTGACGGGCGTCACTGCATTTCGAAGAATTAGTGACAATTTCATGGAATATTAGAGCTTCTGAGCTATTTCACCAGAGCGTTGAAGCATTAAGAATGGCTTTGGTGGGCGTTGCTACAAGATGACACCTCACACGACGCATTCGCACCGTGGATGGTCCATCTCTACACCAAATAACATCCTTCACTGCTAAAAAATGCCCACTTTCGCTACTACTCGTACTGATGACGTCACCAATGACGTCACAGATGCTGTGGATATCCCTCAAATTGGGGTCTACAGCCCGAGAGCTACAACATGACACCTCTCATGACGCATTCGCACCGCGGATGGTCCATCTCTACACCAAATACCTTCCTTCACTGCCCCAAAAGGCTCACTTTCGCTACTACTTCTACTGATGACGTCACCAATGACGTCACAGATGCTGTGGACAGCCCTCAAATTGGGGTCTACACCCCGAGAGCTACAACGTGACACCTCCCATGACGCATTCGCACCGCGGATGGTCCATCTCTACACCAAATAACATCCTTCACTGCCCCAAAAGGCTCACTTTCGCTACTACTCCTACTGATGACGTCACCAATGACGTCACAGATGCTGTGGACAGCCCTCAAATTGAGGTCTACACCCCGAGAGCTACAACATGACACCTCCCATGACCCATTCGCACCGCGGATTGGCCATCTCTACACCTAATAACATCCTTCACTGCCCCAAAAGGCTCACTTTCGCTACTACTCCTACTGATGACGTCAAATCGGGGTCTGCACCCCGAGAACTACAAGATGACACCCCACACGACGCATTCGGACCAAAGCTGGTCCCTCTCTACCCCAAATACCTTCCTTCACTGCCCCGAAATGCTCACTTTCGCTACTACTCCTACTGATGACGTCACCAATGACGTCACAGATGCTGTGGACAGCCCTCAAATTGGGGTCTACACCCCGAGAGCTACAACATGACACCTCCCATGACCCATTCGCACCGCGGATGGGCCATCTCTACACCTAATAACATCCTTCACTGCCCCAAAAGGCTCACTTTCGCTACTACTCCTACTGATGACGTCACCAATGACGTCACAGATGCTGTGGACAGCCCTCAAATCGGGGTCTGCACCCCGAGAACTACAAGATGACACCCCACACGACGCATTCAGACTGAGAATGGAGCATCTCTACCCCAAATACCTTCCTTCACTGCCCCAAAATGCTCACTTTCGCTACTACTCCTACTGATGACGTCACCAATGACGTCACAGATGCTGTGGACAGCCCCCAAATCGGGGTCTACATCCCGAGAGCTACAAAAGGACACCTCCCAGGACGCATTCGGACCAAGGATGGTCCCTCTCGACCCCAAATACCTTCCTTCACTGCCCCAAAATGTCCACTTTACTTACTACAACCAACTGCGCATGCGCAGATTGACGCGACTTGCATTTAAAACAACGCCATTCTGACCCCACCCCACACAAGCTTCACTTTGACACCTTCCACGACCCATTCGGACCCATAGCGGTCCATCTCTACCCCAAACACACACCCACATACCCCCCCAAAATGCCTGCTTTCTATACTACGGCCAGACTGCGCATGCGCAACCTATTGCACACGGACGAACCATTAGTCCAGTCGGATGCTCCTCCACGAGAGCTTCAAAATAAGACCTCATACGACACCATAGGACCATTAGGGACTCACCTAGACCCCAACACGTCCACCCCGTATGGGCCTATACTCCCATAGCCATGCAGTATAGGCCTATGGGCCTACCCAGGCCTCGGTGACTTTTTCCAAAAATTTCACCGTTTCGCTCTGGGACCCTTCCCATCGTGTTCTAAATGACGAGACGTGAAAAACAAATCCAAACAGCCCATATCACAATGAACGTGTGTGAATTTCCAAGGTTGAACCTATACTCCCCATATAGCCAGCCTATAGGCCTATATACAGACCTCAGTGACTTTTTCCAAAAATTTCACCGTTTCGTGCCGGGACACTTCCTATCATGTTTGTCTTGACGAGACTAAGAAAACAAATCCAAACAACCATACCGCAAATGTCTTGAAGTAGGTTTCCCAGTGGGACAAACATTGGTCCTATACCCCCATAACCCGTATATGGGTCTATATGGGTCTCCCTGAACTTTTTTTCAAAAATTTCAACGATTCGCTCCGGGACACTTCCTATCATGTTTGTCTTGACGAGACTAAGAAAACGAGACCCCACAACCTATACCGCAAATGTCTAGAAGTAGGTTTCCCAGTGGGACAAACATTGGTCCTATACCCCCAGTATGGGACTATATGGGTCTCCCTGAACTTTTTCCAAAAATTTCAACGATTCGCTCCGCGCTACTTCCTATCATGTTTGTCTTGACGAGACTAAGAAAACGAGACCCCACAACCTATACCGCAAATGTCGAGAAGTAGGTTTCCCAGGATGGTCCTATACCCCCATACCCTATATAGGCATTTTCTCGTAATTTAGGATAAAGTCCGTGTTCCGTATTTTTTCAGGAAAAATTTTACATACGCCCACCCTGGAACTAGGGGGAGATAACTCTATTGATAGGCAAGCCCCGTTAAGCCCGGCGACCTATATACCCCCCATACCCCATATAGGCATTTTCCAGGATTTTTCGATAAAGTCCGTGTTCCGTTTTTTTTGTTTTTTTTTCAGGAAAAATTTTACATGCACCCACCCATGACTGGATGCCCCTTCACATAGGCTTCACATTGATACCTCATACAACTCCATCGGCCCATTAGGGGCTCCCCTAGATCCCAAAACGTCTATTTCCATACCCTTTTCCCACAATTCCCTGTCTGCGCATGCGCAGAATGGTGACAACGCTCGAGCCACTAGTCCAGTTAGATGCCCCCTCACATAGGCTTCACATTGATACCTCATACGACTCCATCGGCCCATTAGGGGCTCCCCTAGATCCCAAAACGTCTATTTCCATACCCTTTTCCCACAATTCCCTGTCTGCGCATGCGCAGAATGGTGACAACGCCCGAGCCGCTAGTCCAGTCAGATGCCCCTTCACGAATGCTTCACATTGATACCTCATATGACCCCATTGGGCCATTAGTGGCTCCCCTAGCTCCAAAACGTCTATTTTCATACCCTTTGGCCACCGCGCATGCACAGAATGCCGATATTTCAACCCCACACCCAGCCCATCAGATGCCCCTTCACGAATGCTTCACTTTGATACCTCACTCGACCCAATCGGACCATGCAGCGTATTTCAAGTCTAGGGACTACTTTTTCTCCGCGGAAGCTTTCTTCCGCGACCGCATCACCGCCAGACATGACCGCATCACCGCGGAGGAATACATCCCTTTTTTCACAAAATTCAAGATGGCGGCCAAACTCTGGCAGAGGCCACTTTGCTTGCCGGAACTATTTAAAAAAAATGACGGCTTCTGATTGGTCGAGAGCTCTGTGACGTCATCGATGACGTCATCTCATTTTCATAAATGGGACCCAATCGGTCTTTTATATACTACTTTGCATAGTTAATGAATACCAGGTAGGCGACGAAAAATGATGGTTCAGTTTAGATATCAGTGAGCTCTTTAAATAACAACCATTCCGTGTGGCGTAAAATATCGTTGAGCCCAAGTTTTCGTAATTATTTCTTTTTTCTTTTAGTTTGTCACTATAATGTTAATAGTCTATCGCTCCTGCCAAATTTGATGTAAAATTAAGTCCCAGCATCTTGAAAGCATTCTGTGTCCAGCCTATTTCCCATTTATATTTGTATATGACCCCCGAATGTTTGAGCATGTACAAATCACTTCAGGTTTGTCCGCGTTCATTCCTAACCCTACCAGGCCTGGGGGGGGGGACAAAATACCAAACTTTCTGCGCAATCTCCGGAACGACAAAAAAAACGGAGAGCTGAAACTCCGTGACTTTATAGTTTATCATAATGGAGTCATTTTGAGCCTATTTGCATAACCGCCCGAACAGAGGATCATGGGTAAATTCAAGATGGTGGCCACGTGGAGTACCAGAAAATGATATTTTTGTCATATTTCTTCAAAATTTCTGCTTTTCCGCGACGAAAAGTGGGCAATAACTATTTTATTTCACATCACATGAATATTTACTAATTTAACATGCAGTTTTTGCGGATAAATTGCATAAATAAAACAATCTGAAAATCTGGCCGAAAAATCGACCAAAAATTACCGTTTTTGAAAATGACGTCACTGTGACGTCATCAAACCGGCCATCTTGGATTTTTTTACATTTTCTGGTAGAGCTTGACCCAAGGGTATAGTGTGGTAAATTTCAGCTTCCTAGCTCAAGGGGTTAGAAAATTGATTAGGGGGCCATTTGCCCCCCCCCCCCCCCACAACTTTCAGGCCTGGACAGGTTCCAAAAAGGACCAGACAGATAGGGTTAATACTAAAAATTTCTCAAATTGCTCTAAGGTAATCAAGCAAGCATATAGTCTCCGTTGGGATCCATCTAAAAATACTGATGTATCGTCCGCATATTGTGACAAAATATATTTGAAATCGTCGACCTTAAATCCAGGAATAGTATTGTTGTTGTGTAGCATGGTAACCAAAATTTCAACGCACAGCAGGAAATTATATGGTGAGAGGGGGTCTCCTTGGCGACAAAATCGAGAAATGAAAAATATATATTAACGATAACGCAGCCGCCACAATTTTATGGAGGCATTTGTGAGCGAAACTGGCCTCCGGTGTTTATGAAATTGTTTGGTTTTCCGTCTTTCGTGAAACAGGTAATCATTCCCCTCCTTTTAATTATAGACAGCGAATCTCTTTTTTTATATGCATAATTCAAAGATTTTAATAAATATTAGTTTAAATCCCAACAAACAATGTAGAATTCCACTATATATCCATTTGATCCAGGGCTTTTCCATTTGGCATATTCTTGAGAGCTTGTAAAATTTCTTCTCTTGTTAATTCGCCTTCTAATTCACTCGATTGTGCAACGTCGGAACAGCTGTTTCATTAAATCTTCCAAATTAAATGGGCTGGTTTCCTTTTTACCATAAAGTTTCTTATAATAAAATTTCTTTTCTTCGAGAATATTTTTCTGATCAGTAACCTCATGTCACCAAATACAAAAATCCGCTAATCATGGATAACTGTGGAAATTTTAACTTCTATACGGGCGTGAAATAGACAATACGCAATAACGAATATAATTTGTATAGGAATAAGTGTAACCGTACCTTAAAAATAACCAAGAAGAACTACTTTGAATGAAATGTAATGTATGTACCAATGACTCCAAAGGCATATGGAAACTATTAAATGACCTTATGAATCGACAGAAATCTAATGCCCTCTCAGCTGCATTCAGAACAAATATTATAGGTTAAATGACAACATTAGCCTCCAAACTTGAAACAAAAATTTCCTCTTTATGAATGTCTACAAGGAATTTTTAAATGATCCATGCCGAGGTCAATTCCAGTTAGACTCGTGTACACTATCTGAGATTCGGAACGTTACGATTGGTCTAAAGAATAGAGCGCCCTGACTTGGTCGACTGTGTTTGTCTTTTGTCAAACCTGTATTAGATTTCATCATAAAGCACTTGTGTTACATTACTTATTTATCTTTCAGTCTGGATGTAGTCCCGGAAGCATTTAAGGTGGCAAAAATAACCTCTCGGTTCATAAAATGAGAAAGTCCTATCTGCGAGTTACTGGCTTGTCTAAGCAATATTATTGAAAGCTTATAGTTATCAGGATGATCGTCTTAGAAATGTAAAATATATTTTGCGCTAACTACTACGGCTTCCGAGTTGATCATTTCACAACTTCCCAAGACTTATCTAAGTTAGTTAAGTATTCAATACAGTCTACACGTATTTAATACAGTGTATACAAATTAGTTTATTATGGGTTTATCATGATGCCTTTATCATAATAGTTAATTATTGTCTCGAACCCGATGTATAGAATATAACCATACAATGACATCGTTTCCACCGGTGTCCTGTGAAGTACCATATCGATCTATTTTAGGCCGAGTACTTTTTCTTATTATATCAATGGTATTATTATTGCCAGCCGTGTTATGGAAATTCTACTCTTCGGTGATACCACATCTGCCGCGCTGTCCAACTAGAGCCCCAATTTGCTGATAGATTTTATGCCGAAATAGCTCATCAACTTGTATAATTTGTTCGTATGTAACAAACTCTCGCTTCTTGTAAAAAAAAATGTTCAAATACCAATTCAAAACTTTCGCAAGCCGTCCAAATCTCTGGTATAAACATAGACATGATGGAACAGGTTGAAAAGTTTAAATTACCTCGGAGTTTTTTTGAATGACATACTCAACGGGGTGACGCATACAAAACACTTATTTTAGAAGATAAGCAGAAATATCGGTATCATCCAACATGTAAAAGATTGCATTTGAATTGAATCTCTGGGGATAATTGTCAGTCGTATTTCACAAAGCTATCCCTCGTGTACAGATACCCAACTAGGCGGTCCAGTTTAAATCTCAATTGACAAATTTATCTTTGATAGCACCAGACTCAAGTGCCTGAAAATGTGGAAACGGTTTCTAAATGCTCGACTTGGATAATTCGTGGAATTTGAAACTAGGTTTGCTATGTTAATCTTTGTTTCTTACAGTTTGTGGAAGAAAAGCTACTTATTTAACTTTTATCGGTATTATCTCCATTAATTTTTCAGCGATAAAACAAACCCCCTGGGGTTGACCTGTTTCTGTTCTCTTATGAATACGATCATATGCGGACGCTTTCAAAAAACGGTCATTTCAAAGCCCCGTTCCCTCTCATTCATCAAACGCTATATAGACGATCTGCTTACTGTCGATAATCGATATATAAATGACGAAGTGAAGGATATATATTCACCCTCGCTGCATTTGCAGCAAACCACGGATGGCTTGAACGGCACATCAAATTTAAACATAGATCTCTAGAAAATGAAGCGGGCCTTCTCTCTTATCGTAAATATAATTTCATAATTTACCTCGTCGATCTTTATATAACTTGTGATCTTATATTGTCAATCTTGGAGACAGCGATGGAAAAGTTAGGTTTTATCTATCCATCCTCCGTTTTGAAACATTTCTCTTAAACGTTATTGCCACAGTAATAAGTTTCAGAACATGGGTTTCAAAACTATGTGTAGTTTTGTACACTATTCGCCAAATTTTTACATATTTTGTCCGTCCTCTTCTTAGCTTGCCCTCAGTTTACCATCGGCGATGTAACCTGCAATATTGTCTCTCTATTGTAAATGAGGTAACGATTTTCGTTCATCCACATTTATCGGTCAATTCCATTTTGTCTTTAAATTTAGGCTGTACAATTTTATTTGATAGGTAAACAGCAAGCCAGCTACCGAGGGCTTGTATAAAACCGCGATTTTACCTATAGTGTCAGACGATCTCGGAATCAGGACAGAGAAAGGCCTAATAGGAGCTAGGAAGCCCAGCAAGCAACAGAGGAAATATATACGGAAATAAAACATCAGGTTTAAATGAATCAATTTATGGTTACATATATCTATTTACCATAGTAGGTTATTATTTCCCCTTTGGAACTATCTAGATTTATTGCTGAACGCGGCGTTAAATCTAATTCTTTCTTTCTCTCTCCCTATTTGGAACAAGCAGTCAGGGGATGCTAGGTCCCCAGCCGAAATGGCTGCGATAGTTTTTATCGTTGTTGGTCTCAGGGGATATATATGAGGGAAGTAACTGCTACTACATATGCGTAGGAAGCGGAAGGGACTTTCTGTTCGCCCCAAGTTTTGAGATCCAACACAGAACAGCTGACTAAACGTTGATTGCTGCTGTAATATAGTTTCATGTAAAATTATGTAATCGAGATGGAACCCCAAGCGACATCTCAAGGCATATTATCTGCAAACCAAATTTGACGAGAATTCGAAGGCGTCCTTAACCTATTGTCGGAAACCGAATTTAGACTTTGCCACCAGGTGTCACCACCTGCAGGTGCAAGTGGGCGAAACGCAATCCCAAGCGACATCTCATGGTATGGTATCGGCATACTTTGAGAAGAATCTGAAGAGGGGTCCTCAAGTTATTGCCGAGATAACCAAATTTAGATTTTGTCACCAAGTGGCGCCACCTGTAGGCACCAGTGTGCGAAACACAAACTCAAGCGACATTTTATGGCATATGAATACCGAATTTTAGAAGAATCCGATGAGCAGTTGTCGAATTATTGCCCGGAAACAGATTCCGAATTTTCCTGTAGAAGCAGGCAAAATACAATCCCAAGGGACATCTCAAGGTATGGTATCTGCATACCAAATTTCAGCAGAATCCGAGGAAGGTCCTCACGTTATTTCCCTGAAACCAAATTTAGATTTTGACACTAGGTAGCGCCGCCTGTAGGAGCAAGTGGGCGACATGCAATCTCAAGCGACATCTTATGTCATGGTAAATTTAAGAAGAATCTGATGAGCGATTCTCAAGTTATTACCCGAAAACACACTTGGGACTTCGCCACCAAGTCGCGCCACCTGTAAGTAGAAGTGGGTGAAACGCAATCCCAAGCAAGATCTCTTGGGAGGATATAAGCATTCCAAATTTGGGAAGAATCTGATGAGCAGTTCTCCGGTGCCCAGAAACCAAATTTAGAAGATGCCTCCAGATGGTGCCACCTGTACGCGCAAGTGAGCGAAACTCAGTTTCAAGCGACATCTCATATGGCATGGTATATGCGTACCATATTTAAGGAGAATCCGATGAGTGTTTATCAAGTTATTTCCCGCGACGGTAGGATATTTCAGAGGAATCCGGTAAAGCGTTTCAAAGTTATCGCTTGCAGCACGGAAGAACGGAAAGAACTCTACTCGCGCCACCTACAGGCAGATATTGCTGAAGCGCCATACCGATCAACATCTTGTCACAAGGAATGCATATACCGAATTTCGAAGGATCTAGATGATGCATTCCAAATTTATAGCTTGTGAGAATTCGCATTAATATCCACAGAAGTATGGAACGAACCCTAGGCGGATCTTGTTGAAACGCAATACCAACCAACATCTTGTCGCAAGGAATGCATATTCAAAATTTTGGAGAAATCCGACACAGCGTTTGGAAGTTATCGCTTGCGAAGATTTTGAGCAGATATCCACGGACATGCACAGAAGTTTTGAACAAGACCCAGAGGCGTCACCTTCAGACGGATCTTGCTGAAACGCAAAACCAACCGACGTCTTGTCGCAAGGAATGCATATGTCAAATTTCGGAGGAATTCGACTAAGCGATTGGAAGATATCGCTTGCGAGAAATTTGAACACACATCCACGGACACAAAGAAGCGACACCCATTTTAAAGTCCCCGACCGCGTTGCGGCGGGGGACAAATATTGCAGTAGCGATACTTCACATTTCAAACATATATAACTGAACCTTATAAAGAAATTTTAAAGTTCGAGACCAAATTTCACGATATTACCATTTAGTACGAAAATGAGATGCATTGAAGGTTACAATACTAACATTCCGTTTGACGGTTACATTAAGAGAGTCACCATTTAAGTAGTTCTAAGGCAGGGTCGTCCTAGTTGAATTATTCTGAGAGGCAAGCTCCTGATTTAACGAGAGCGACTTAGAGATAAAGGTTAGGATCTGAATCCAGTTGGCAAGGATGCCAGAAATCCAGTTACTTTACTATGAGGTGAAAGATGTGTCGTGGCAGCATTCAAAACCATTAGTGGTTATACCGAGCTTTCCAATAGGGATCCTAGTCCATAAAAACCGCTGCAATTGGTGGCAGCGGTGGAATTGGTGCATTCTTTGATAGCTGCATTCTAGACCGCGTGAAATTGTGATCAAGAATCTGTTTGGGGCGAGTTAAAATGGATCCAGAAGGTGACACAACATGAGACAATGCCAGTGATGACGTTCAAGTTACCTTTAGAGCACCACTGCTGCAGTGCCAATCTCCGGGAACATCGTCAAGTGAGGCCGGTTAGGGAACGAGTCTGACGGGCAGAGTTGGAATCTGAACCCCGAACTGTTGGAGTGACACTAGGAAAAAGTATATCCAGGTATTTAATGTCATTGCCAGAATAAACGGATGGCGTAGACAAGAAAAACCAGACTATCTACTCATCCATTTGAAAGGTGCTGCAAGGCAGTTAATCTGCAACCTCAATAAATGAGAACAACCGGACTTTGATTGATTAGTTGATGTTTTGGATCCTCGTTCTAGTCCCAGGGGTTAAACTGATCTGTATCTTGCTGAAATGCAAAATGCAGAAACCTTGAAAGAACTGTACCAGCTGGCTTTACTGGCATATCCTTATGTGGAATGTCCTGTTCTTATCCCTATCTGGACAGCAATATACCAGAGGGGCCTGCATATGGCGTATACATATCTCGCGTAGTATCATTTAATAGATCCTGTGTTAAATGTGATGATTTTAATCAACGTCACAAAACATTATTGCAGAAACTTGTTAAACAGGGCTATATCATCAAGCGCCTCAACTCGAAGTTTTTCACATTTGGCGATACATATCTCCTGCTAATAGCAAAATACGTTTCGTAACTTGTGTCTAGGGACTAGGAGCCGCATGGACCTACGTATTTGAAGATCGTCATAGTGTTCATATTATGAAATTTGAGGTCTTTAAGACGACAGGGCTTGTGCGCGTGATCTTTAAGATGTTGTACGCATAGTCGTCTCAGACACAGGGATGATCTTCATAAAACCTATACAATAATAGTTTCCAAGGTCCGGCTTCTGAGATTTCTCGAAGTCTTGACAACCTCTTTAAATGAGATACGCATTTATATGGTTGTCAAGAATCGACATCTTACATATCTATTATGCATTTATATGGTGGCCCAGAATCGATATTTCACATATCATCCAGCAATGGAAGATGAAAAATACGAACGAAGATCGTTTATTCATCTCAAAGTATAGGCACGAATGCGTAAGGCAGCAAGAATAATAGCAAAATGTCAAAGAATAGTCCATTATGAATAGCCAAGGTCGTTATCAGAAATATCGGTCGAATACCGGAAACAATTTATTCAATTACCGTAGTCCATATTCATTACGTAAGGTCATAAGGCCATATTTACTATCATTTCTCAATGAAAGTACTCTAGGTATGTGGGACACGTGCCAGTCACTGACAAGTGTGGACATGTCAAAACAATGTGCTCAAAATACAATATCAAAACAATTGCTGGAAAATTCATCCATTAGCTTCAAATCCAAAATAGTTTATCAACACATTAGATGTTCACGAAAATCAAAACAAATAACATTTATCTGTATCAAAATGTCAAAACTCCAACCTACATGCAATATAATGTCAGAACATTGAAACAAGAAATAAGCAAAAGAAAAATACAATAATAAGAAGACAAGAAATGGTGTTAGAAACTGTTCATCAGCCACCAATACACCAGAACTTGACCTCAAGTGAGAGTACGTTTCGCGCACCGAAACGCACACCCACTGGCAAGAGTGACAAAAGAAAGGAAAACAAAAACAAAAACATTACAAAGGACGATACAAAGTTGGAAAAACAGTGTCACGTGGAGCAGTCTCCGGAAGACTGTCCAGTGGCAGGTCATGCATTACAATGTCACCGAGTGAAACAAAATTTGAAAACAATGGCCATACAGATTACAATGTGGGCAAAAGATATACAAAAGCGCTATAGGGGTCCCAAGCAAATCTATGGTTAAAGAAATACATGTCAAAATGTCATTCACTGACACGTCAATTATCATATTCAATGCCTGTCAAGAAGTGGCATTCAAACGGCAATAATTCTGGGAACGTTCAAGTGGTTGCGAATGGCAATGTTAGGCATTTGAATCCTATCTGCAAGAAATGCGAATTCTTCAGATTATAGAATATCAGACTCTACGTTCCAGCCTACACCAATAAGAACATACTTATTCCAAAACAGAATTAACATACCATTCCATTGCAAGAAAAACTATGATGTCAGAGAAAGGATTCACACGGGGAAACTCGATCAGTAATGACAAAAGTGTTTTGCACTAAATGACAACGCGCATTATCCAATTCATACCACTACAGGGCATCTCAATATTGTTGCAACAAAATATTCACCACAGACACAATTATTCTGTGGTTATGTCTCAAACAGTCTTCCATAACTGTCACCAAGTATCGGATTTCTCTAGCATCGCCTGTGCTAATTTAATATACGGTACCCCATCCGCAAAGGTTAACATTTGGACCTTACATGTTACTCATCATGAAAGCTAGAAACTTATGGTTGACTTGGGCACAATTTGTACCGAACTTAACGAAGTTGCCAATACGTGTTAATTGAAACCAATTTGTCATCCAACATCTTAGACTTATATCTGAGGATCCAAAACAAACAAATAACCACAAATATTCACGATATCCAGGCTCTCATAGCCGAATCGGGGATTGTGAAGGTTCGTCAACCAACATGAACAGGCTTCCATAGCCTTTCAGCATTACATGCTGCAACCACTATAGTACATCTACATGTACTCAGTGTATCTTAGGACCCGCCAATACATACGCGATAATTTTAGTTCCATTTAGCCAATATTGCGTTAAGTGTTTTAGCTTACCAGCTACACTATTATGGCAACTAATCGCGAAAAACGTCCTAATAAAAAATCATTGTGGAACCACGTCACAATATTATCGTACAAACTTCAAAGGCCAGATTTATCAATCTGCAAATCACTAAATTTACTAGTCACAAAGGATTTCATGCAATCTACCAGTTTCACCATTATCAACTTCACTGGGCATGCAGCATTATCAACAATTAGCAAAACATGCACAATATACGAGAGATGTCAACAGTTCATATAAGGCATGATTATTGCACATATAACATGATCGTTCAAGGGAGAGAGAGAAAGTTAAAGTTAAACCTCGCGTTCAATACATGCTACCAACCTGTTTGAGGATTCAGTCCAGAATGTTCCAAGAAAGTTACAAGAATACAATGTCTTAGAGTTCGTTCGGCATGATCCAGTTCTGTAAATTACACATAGTTCACCACACGCACTATTGTCAATCAGTGGGAACTTCACAACGTCAGACAGAAAGTTCAGGGAAGTCCAGGCAGAGAATATATCACAACACAGTTATGTTTTCAATCACTATGGCCATTTACAAGGCTCTGTTAAGTAGAACGAATCAAACTGTACCTGTATATATTGTTTCCACGGAATGGACTCGTTCCAGAGGATTCTGGCACACGCTGTCACGTCACCAAGGAAGAGGAGAAACATGTCGTTGCTATGGGATGGAACGGTGTTTGGGTCGAAATCTCACCACTGAGATGGACATCACTCACGGCAGTTGTGGACAGCAACTTGGAATTCCGTCTAGTCAAAATTACAAGACAGTTCAAGGAGGCGTTGAACAGGGTCGTACATTTCACAATGATCAAAAAAACAAGGGCACCAAATGTTTTAGTCAGTCACCGTCCGCGTCTGGGTGACTTAATTACCGTCTGCTATACCTCAGTAGGTGCAAAAAGGAAGGAAGGTCCTTTACCTGTTCTCTTTACAATTGACGATTGTCCTTGGCCTGAATATCAGACCACAGATTGTCCACAAGTTTCGTGATGCCTTGAGCAATGGTCTGGAGCTCTTGCAGTTTTTCTGGTTCAGCCATTTGGTCCAAAAATTAGTACTCTGAGTGTCCTCGGTCGATCGTCTAAATCTGTTGTCTCATGATCTTGTAGTTGTATCCAAAAGAAAATTGTCTTTATCCGAAAGCAACGCTCGCCATTATGAAATGTGAGGTCTTTAAGACGACAGGGCTTGTGCGCGTGATCTTTAAGATGTTGTACGCATAGTCGTCTCAGACACAGGGATGGTCTTCATAAAACCTATACAATAATAGTTTCCAAGGTCCGGCTTCTGAGATTTCTCAAAGTCTTGACAACCTCTTTAAATGAGAGAGGATACAACGAAAACGAAGTTCAATGTCTGTTGAATATTAAGCTGATTTATTGTAAATTCATTCCACCTAACTTAGGAATGACCGGCATCATTTGGCAGGCAGACTAGCACAACTTCATCAACATCAGTCCATTCTGTAAACAGTCACTTCGGAACTGGAGATAGCAATAACTATTTATCGGAGACATGAGACTCTGTGAGACCTGATGGTTTAGCCATCAGGGAGACCTGGTGTTACTAGTCTGACTATATGTGCCGTTCATTCCGTTATATACAAAGCTAGACGTTACAATGTCAATTTAACCCGGCATAAATGTCCTTACAAATTCGGTACAATTATGACTAGCAAATCAGAAAACTGTCGCATTGTATAAATTCATTCGTCAAAACCAAGGTTAAATCATTACACTTACATAAACGGTTTCTATGTTATCTGTATAAATTTGAACTTACATAACTGATTCTCACAAATAGTTGTGTTCGCAATAACCGACCTAGTATTTCGGAAATAGGTTTGTCAAAACACATCACAATATCAAGGTCGCATGCACACAGATTTATATAAAATTGGTAAATGAAAAGTCAGAATTTATGCATTTATATATGGTGATCAATAATCGACATCTTACATATCTTTTATGCATTTATATGGTGGCCCAGAATCGATATTTCACAATATGAACAGTCACAATCAAAGCGTGACTGGGATACATCAATAACGACTTGATATCGTGTGGATTAAGAATACTAATCAGCGATACGGATTGGATATTTTTGGAACATCATGATGTCTTGCTGGCATCATTGAAAACTGCTGACTGCTTCTATCTTGTAGGAAATTAGCCTAGTTTTATGTATACTATGATTTACCCTTCTAATTTGATGCTAATGTTATTATATAAATTAGGTATTCGGATTATGGATGGAAAAATTCTTTAATGGACGACGACTGAACATTGACTGACGGACTAGACGCTTGTATATTACGGAATTTCAAATTTCTCTGGCATTTGGGCTGAAAATGGTTCATTATGACCATTACTTGGGGTTTCCAGAAAGGTTGGGGGCATATCACATGGAAGCACGTGGATTCTGAAGTGGAGTAAGATAGCTGCCATGCTTCATATTTTAATTGGATGCTCTTCTAGAATATGCATACTTGTACGGGTTATTTAACTATTTTTGCAATATTTTGTCCTCTGAAGGCACAACCCACTGTAACAATTCAGTTACACTGAAAGTTCCTCCGAGCTCGCCCTGTTTGAGGCTTTATCTTTGAAATCACTGGACAAAATATTAATTTTAATAATGCAATTTTGGGATAAATTTTAAAGTAAACCGTGACAGTAAACAACAAGGAATGCGCTTTAAAACGACGTCACAACAGACTGCCGAACGTAACGTCTCAGCATTCTGTCATTCAACGGCGGTGTAACATCTTCTGACCGCACTGTACAGAAAAACGCGGTGCGCTGCGTTTACTAGTGAAAAATGTTGACTGGCCAAGAGCCATGCGCGCAAAATCTGCGCATCGCGATTTGAACCCCAGTCGAATCAATGGATATATCTGACAGTAGGAGGGAGGTTTACAATTTGATGTCATAAAAATGAGTCCCAGAAGCCCTGCAGTTTTCAACCTGGGGATTTGAGTGGATCGCTTATTGATAAAACTTATTTTATTCAATATAGAAGTACCCGTATCATTGTCAATAAAGATACTTGGTTTCGATCAAAAACAAACATAAATATCAACAATGGACATAGATAATCAACATCGGCACATTTTGGATACATGGAAACAAGCCTATGTTTATGTATACTATGATTGTCTTTTTGAATTTGGTGCTAATACTGTTATATGGAATAGGCCTTTGGATCATGGACGCGCATATTCTCTAATGGGCGACGGCTGAATTATGAATGACGGACTAGACGCTTGTAACCTCCCTGTTACCATCACCCAGGCACTGACAATGCAGTATGGGTTCTTCTGCTGTTCTCCAGCATGTGGAACCTGGTCACATTACCTAAACAATCAGGACCAAGTGAAGACTATCAGCTTTTTGCAGATTTTTTATTGAAATTCATGCTGGATTTCTTCATATATAAAATATACTCAAAATTATCACATCTTTGACTGCATTTAATGTTATTCAATTTTTTCCCAGCTAATCTGGTGTTATTAAAAAGCTGGTGATGTCTAGCAAGTGTTTTTGGTCAATATGTTTGCTAAAAGCTGCTAGGCTCGAAGAAATAAGATGCCAACTCAGCGTATGAGCTTGCACACACAAAAAAAAAACCACACAAAAAATCAAGTCCTAGCCTTGTAATAATTCTAATAAATAATATTCCACTGTTGAGGGTTTTATATCATTACACTCACACATACACTGATTGTTATGAGCAAACAGAATACATTTCACAGGATACATCCTGAATCTTAAGGATGCTCTCGTGGTTTCGTGAAATAATTGTATCACTCAAGCCAGTGCTAGGGGCCGTGTGGTCATGTCATTCAATATGTCCACATGAACAGATACAGTAAAAGCATGGCTAGGATACAAATCCCCCAGGGATAATTTTTGGTTGTTTTGATTTTTTATTAAATAGGCAGTCAATATATGCCGTGTGGTCATATATGGGTTATTGTCAGTAAGCCGGCATCGTTCTTCACCACCCTTTTAATGTTGCGTTTGATATTGCTGACCGCCGTATTACCTACAAATGGGCATATTGCATTAGCTTACCGAGTTTGCTCCATGTTTTACCATTCTGGGGAATGCAAAATTGAGGCGGTTGTTGTTGTTGTTGTTGTTGTTGTTGTTGGTGGTGGTGGTGGTGTTGTTGTCTCCGCCTGTATAAAGAGGTTCTTTACGGCGAGAACATTTGAGAGAAATCCGGAAGGTTAATGCCATTTAGAAAATAGGTATCATTCATATTTAATTATATTCAGGATGCCACTTTCACAATACTTGTGCTGAACGGGCCAGACCCGCGCGAGTCTCGAGATACAGCGGATCATTACCAAAAGTTCTTCCAGTCCCTGAGCGTCTCTCATCGTCCAGGTATCCAAAAAGGACGGTAGCATAAGACTTTGCGTTGACTACACAAGACTTGAACCAGGACGTCACTTCCCACCACTCATACCGATATACCAAAACTATACGGACACCCAAAATGCTTAAAACGTCATACAAAGCTAGATTTATAGCTGGTGTCTGTCCACCTTGATAACAAGAGCCTTGCAAACAGATAAATCATTTTGAGGGAATTGCTGTGCTGCCATTTCAAGAAATTCAGATATCGAATGCATGTGGATATTTAACCCTGTTTGACCTGGACCTTTGGGGCCTGCCCAGGCCTGGGGAGGAGCCCTTCCGGTCTCCCCCCTAATTATTTTTCTTATCCCATGAGGTAGAAGACTGAAACTTACCACAACATACATTTGGGTCAAGTTCTGCCAGAAAATGTAAAAGCCCAAGATGGTCGCTTTGATGACGTCACGGTTTTCTTTCGGATTTTCGTTCTTTTTTATTCATGAACTTTCTCCGCAAAAACTGCATGATGAATTAATAAATATTAACTTTATGTGAAATGAAATAGTTTTTACCCACTTTTTACCAAATGAGGAAAACATCAATTTTCTGGTACCTCACATGGACGCCATTTAAAAGGATGTGTTCGCTTTAGATGGATATTTTCCCCTTCATAGTCGCTCTCTGTTGCTCTATTGTCTCGCTCCGAGCCGGCCGGTAAATTGTGACGTAATGCTCAGATATTCCCCAACTCTTTGTCAGACAGACAAGGCCAGTCTAATGGGAAATTCTGGTTCATATTCTCATACGGTTACCATTAGTATTTTCATGAACGACCCAGATATTTACGAACAATAATCAGTTATATTAATATATAAACCCACTCGAAAACTGAAAAAAAATAATTACTGCCAAAAGTTCAGCGAACAATAATTAAAGAAGTAACTGCAAAAAAAGCCCTAAGACGAAATTATGTATGTGTAACAATTATTTTTTTGCTCTGCTGGATCGTCAGAATATTCAAACACTGAACAAGTGGTCTGACTGTGTGTGTGGAATTGTTTGTGTGCAATTCTATTCACGAATTATAAGAAAATAAGGGATTGTGTGCGTTAGGGGTTCGCTGTCTTTCATTTCACGTCACTTTTGCACTTTAAAGTCCAAACTGAAGATGGGAGAAAAAAGGAAAAAATGAAAATATTTTTTCAGGGATTTGGGGATTCGAACCAAAATGTTGCGTTTTCTTTTAATCTGTAGTCTGACACTGTAACCATTCGGCCAAGCAGCTGTTTACAATTATCGGCTTGAGAAATCATGAGCTGAATGGCGGTGAACGGCACCCTTTCAGAGCATTACAAGCATTTTGACATATTTCAGTATTATGAAAATATGACACCTTTAACCAAAACGATTTTTCAGTATCATTTTGGATCAAACGCATCGCATTTCGATATGTAGACTCGTTTTGGTTAAAGGTGTCATATTTTATATATGAAGGGAATTCCCTTCAAGAATATCACCAAAAATTGCAAAAACAAACAAATGCTTATTTTCTAATACTCGTAATATTTTTTTGACAAGTCTGTTCTCGGTGAAAATTGAGAATATGAAAATTCAGTATTTTCTCTCTCGAGCCAATAACTTTTCAAGTGAACGAGAGCAAATTATATTTTCGGTTTATAAACGCAACACACTAAGGAAAAAAATACGGCCAAACCGAACACCTCCTTTACCCTTGATCCTCTGCCCTGGGGTTATGGAAATAGGCTCAGATACCCCAATATGTTTGTTTAACCATCAAGTCCTGGAGTGTCAGGTCTCAATTTTTTGTCGTTCCGGCGATAGCGCAAACAGTTTGGTAGGGGGTCGTGAATCGTCGATCTGTTAAAACTGTCTCTGTTTTCGTTATTCTAGCAACTGGATGATATTGGAGGTTTGCGATTTACGGTTTGATGCATGGTCAAACCCTATGAATATAGTCATGTAAACAGTATGGCAATACATGCAACCCAACTCCCTGGATGGTAGATGGGTTGACACTAGTTTTTTAGTCTAGTCTATTATTTGTATGCAGTAATAGCCCAAGAGCGGAATTCTTTGACGATTTACCCTCAGATGGAATCGCTGGGTGATCTTACCAATAAACTGTTGACCAAACTTTGTAAACAAAAATTACAGAAATGAAAACACGAACATACGAACTATCAGAAAGAGATTTTCCGGTTAACAGTAAAGTGAACCTAGTTTAAAAGTGGATATGTGTAAAGGAGTGTGTGTATCTTAGCGACACTAGCGTGACTGCGGGCAAGATTGTCACTAACTTTCAGGCAGGTAAAAATATATAAATACAAGCTAGTTGTCGAACGATGTTCTTCAATATTGTTATGTGACGTTGATTGAAATCGTAACATTTTTCACAGGATCTAGCAAATGTCAATTTAGGCGTGATATGATTTTTGGTCACGTGTAGGTTCTTCCGGGTTATTGCTGTGCAGAAATGGGTAGATGACAATGTCAAAATAAATTGTAGCCGTCACTCTTTTCGAAGCAACATCTATAATAAAGAAAGAAACATCCCGTGAATGATATCTCTCAGCGATGAATCATACGAAAGTGTAGACAGGCGCCATCTTGCTTGTCACCAAACACAGAAGTGCAGTGATTGCCAGGGTATAATTTGAATCAAGAGATTATACAGAGCTTCGCGCCCGTGACAGTAGAACTGACAGAGAATACACGCCTTGCCGGTCGTCTAAAAATAGCAAAAACCGCCATGTTTCCTTCCCATAGTGCAATGCGAACCACGAGTAAACTTTTGCCTCGCGCATGCTGTAAGTATAGGCACGAATTGAAAATTGCTGGAAAAAGTTAGTTGAAAGGATTTTTTACATGATTTCTTCAGACTTCTTCATTCTAGAACAGTTCGGTGATATTTCACGTCCCTGTCTGTAAACAAACTTATGATGGTGATTTTCCCGAGTTGCAGGCATTGCTGTAGCTAAATCTTGCTCCTGAAAAAGGGGCAATAACTCTTCTTTTTTGCCACTTTCAGACGACCAGCAACTCGTGTATCCGCCATTTTCCTCGACATCTAGCCAGGAAACCTATCAATCCAATATAAGCAAAAATGCCACAGGATCCTTCCCATTGTTCGAAATCTGGAAGCGATCGCATGAACAATGCATGGTAATCAAATCATGTTGAGATTGAGTTTGATTGACGTTTTCAAAAGATCATGCGTACATGAACATAAATTTGGATGGTGGTCAGTTCTTATAATGGTCTTATGATAACTACCTCATAAGTCAGTTGTAGTTTTGATGAACACATGTTCGTATCATAATTAATTCGTTGTTCTGGTGCTTGTTTGTGGATCGTATCAAATTATAATTGCCGCGACTTCTACGAACGACTGCACATACCTCGTTCGATAATCAGTACCAATGCTGACAATACATTATACGGGAGCCGGAGGGAAATGTCACATTTTGGCGGAAAATGCCTATTTTTAGCGTATTTCTAACTTTCGGTTCTTTATGAAAACTTCGCATTGAGCAATGTCATCCAAACAAAATTTCTTGTAAGAACGAATACTGGCAATTTCACACAAATGATTGCACCTCCATATTGATCACTAATGTTCTATAGATTATTTCAGAATTGAAATCACTAGTACACTGATTGATAAGTAATTTCGAAAGAAACGACACCATTGAACAATGCACAACATATACCAGTACACCACTGAAAATGACAATATATACAAGCACACCACTGGACTATGTACCATGTATACAAGCACACCACTGGACTATGTACCATGTATACAAGCACACCACTGGACTATGTACCATGTATACAAGCACACCACTGGACTATGTACCATGTATACAAGTACGCCACTGAACTATGTACCATGTATACAAGCACACCACTGGACTATGTACCATGTATACAAGCACACCACTGGACTATGTACCATGTATACTAGAACACCACTGGACTATGTACCATGTATACAAGCACACCACTGGACTATGTACCATGTATACTAGAACACCATTGAACTATATACAACATATCACAAACAGATTTGGTGTTTCATAAGCTTTATAAATACACATAGATGATCTTTGCTTAACCAATGAAATATATGTTAAGCAAAGATCATCTACAGCGTATTTATAAAACCTATATAAGACCCATTTTGGAATATTGCAATGAGAAACTGAAAACAAGAAATACCTTCAACAAGCAGCCAGAGGATGCCAAGTCCCCCGCCGAAATGGCAGCAATATTTTTTAGCATTGTTGGTCTCGAGGGGATATACATCAGGGAGGCAACTGCTATACTTCATAGGCGTTGGATGTAGAGGGTCTTAATTCTGCCTTCCCAAATTTTAAAATCAACTTAGAACGGTTGACTGAACATTTTTTGCTTCTGTAAATTAGCTTCCATGCAATGAAGCATGGAAATTACATGTATGTAACCGAGAAGCGACCCCAAGTGACATCTCAAGGCATATTAGGAAAACCAAATTTGACAAGAAGCTGAATGCATCCTCAACCTATTGTCCGGAAACCAAATTTTAAATTTGCCACCAGGTGTCGCCACCTGTAGGTCCAAGTGGGCGAAATGCAATCCCAAGGATCATTTGATGACATGGTGTATCAGCATACAAACTTTGGGAAGAATCTGAAGAGCCGGGGTTATTGCCCGGAAACCAAATTTAGATTTGTATGCACAAGTGTGCGAAACACAATCCCAAGTGACATCTTATGACACATGAATACCAAATTTGAGAAGAATCCGATGAGCAGTTGTCAAATTATTGCCAGAAACAAATTTCAGTTTTTTCCACCAGGTGTCGCCACCAGTATGCAAAAGCAGGTGAAATACAATCTCAAGGGACATATCATAGCATGGTACCTGCATACCAAATTGGAGAAAAACCTGATGAGCGAAATCAAATTTAGATTCGACACGAGGTGGTGCTACCTGTAAGCACAAGCGGGCGAAACGCAATCCTAAGCGACATCATATGTCACGATATATTCATACCAGATTTAAGAAGAATCTGACGAGCGGTTCCCAAGTTATTACCCGGAAACAAATCTGGTATTTCGCCACCAAGTGGCACCACCTGTAAGTAAAAGTGAGCGAAACGCAATCATGCATGCTAAATTTGAGGAGATTCCGATGAGCAGTTCTCAAGTTAATAGCTGAAAACAAATTTTGATTTTAACACCTGATGGCGCCACCTATAGGCGCAAGTGGGCGAAATGCAATCTCAAGCGACATCTTAGGTCATGTTATTACCCGGAGACAAATTTGGGATTTTGCCACCAGGTGGCACCACCTGTAAGTGCAAGTGAGTGAAAGGCAATGCCATGCAACATCTCCCGGCATGGTACATGTAAATGCATGCTAAATTTGAGAAGAATCCGATGAGCATGCAGTTCTCAAGTTATTGGCCAAAAACAAATCTCAGATTTTGTCATCAGGTGGCGTCACTTTCTGAGCAGAAGCGGATAACGCACTCCCAAGCAACATCTCATGGCAAGGTACAATGTATATGCATGCCTAATTTGGGAAGAATTTGATGAGCAGTGCTCAAGTTATTACCCGGAAACCAAATTTCGAGCAACATTTCAAAGCGTTTCAAAGTTATTGCTTGCAGCAGAAAAGAGCGGAAAGAACCCTAATGGTGCCACCTACAGGCAGATCTTTCTGAAACGCAATACCAATCAACATCTTGTCACAAGGAATGCATATGCAACTAGATACAGTCGATCGAATACGATTGGAGGCATGCCTTTGGCATCTTTAGTAAAGGAAACATTCATAATTTGTGAAGAAAGTAAAAACGTAAAACTTAGGAAAAACATCATTAACATGGCCCCATAAGATAACTTGAGGGTATCCACATACCAAATTTAAAAGAATCCATTAAGGTCCAACAATTACTGTCCGGAAATGCAATTTTACCTTGGCCCTCAGGTAGCACCATGTGTAGGCAGATAGGCATAAAAAATAATCCCAAACGAGATCTTGAAGCAAGATCCCTTGACATGGGAAACAGAAAATGTTAACTTGGCCTACAGGTGGTGCCACCTATGAGCAGATCGACAAGAAAAACAATACCAAGTGAAACCTTCAGGTAAGGTACATGTATACCAAGTTCATTATTAAGTATTAAAAAGTTATTGTCTGGAAACAATTTTAAATTTACCCCCAGGTGGCACCACCTATAAGTGGGTCGGCATGAAAAAAAATGCCAAACGAGAAATTGAGGCGAGGTACCTACACACCAAATTTGGAATGAATCGGTTCAGGTTTTTAAAAGTTATTGTCTGGAAACACTTAACTTAGCTTTCAGGTAGTTCCCCTATCAACATGAAAAACATTCTCAAGCCAGATCTTGAGACAAGGTACCACCACACCAAATTCGGAAAGAATGCTTAAGGTTTTCAAAAGTTATTGTCTGGAGATGCAATTTAATTTGGCCCAAGGTGGCGCCACCCAGAAGCGGATTGGCAAGAAAAACAATTCCAAGCAAAAATATATACATGTAGACAAGGGATCCATTTACCAAATACAAAAACATGGGTCTGTGCCTGATAAATTGAAATCTTTTGGGGTTGCAATTATCCCAATATTGCAGACAACACACAAATTTCAGCTTCTGCCAAGATATATTGGAGATATATACATGTATGCTCAACCACAATATATGAGGGTCGGGCGAGGGCTAGTTTGGGAGATGGAGGGTGTGGCTCGGCGCCCTGGGGATGGGGACATGCTCTTCTTGAGGGTAGTGGTAGGTGTGCTGACATGAAAGCCATAGAAAGCTCCCTGTACATGAAACAACCACACTGACAACAATTTTGCACCCAATTCACTGTTTTTGGGGCAATTTCATACTTCAGGACCTATGTTGTCTGCTTTGGAATGTAACATATAATATAGCCATTTTCCCGGTTCAAATCGGTTATGGACTGAGATCCAGCTTGGACAAATAAATATATCCCATTCACTTAGGTTTAAACAAAGGGCCATAACTTTTGAAAATATAACCAAAAACAGAGTAACTTCACGCTGCATACCTATGGGTCACTGACCACATATCATGCAAATTTCATACTTGTTCATACAATAATTAATATTAACCGAGATCCA
This sequence comes from Hanleya hanleyi, assembly GCA_036873755.1. NCBI lineage: Eukaryota > Metazoa > Mollusca > Polyplacophora > Lepidopleurida > Hanleyidae > Hanleya > Hanleya hanleyi. The sequence continues at coordinate 191,995 of JAVTVY010044879.1, forward strand.
GACTTACAAATCCCAATTCACAAAGATTTGAAGAAAAAGGGCCATAACTCTTGAAAATATAGGCGAAATGTGGAGAAACTTCACGCCGCACAACTACAGGGCACGGACCATATATCCTGCAAATTTCATAATTGTCCATACAATATTAACCGAGATCCAGCCCGGACAAGTTCCAATTCACAAAGATTTGAAGAAAAAAGGGCCATAACTCTTTAAAATATATGCGAAACGTGGAGAAACTTCACGCTGCACAACTATAGGGCACTGACCACACATCCTGCAAATTTCATAATTGTCCATACAATATTAACCGAGATCCAGCCCGGACAAGTCTCGATTCATGAAGAATTCAGGAACAAAGGGCCATAACTTTTGAAAATATGAGCGAAACGTGGAGAAACTTTACGCTGCACAACTGTGGGTCACTAACCACATATCATGCAAATTTCATACTTGTCCATACAACATTAACCAAGATACAGCCCGGACAAGACCCATTCACAGAGATTTCAGAAAAAGGGCCATAACTCTTGAAAATTATAACGGAACACGAAAAAAACTCTACGCTGCACAACTACGAGCCACTGGCCACAGTCCATGCAAGTTTCAATCCTGTCCATGAAATATTAACCGAGATATTGCCCGGACAAGATATTCGGACGGACGGACAAAGCGATCGCTATATGCCCCCCCTCTAGAGGGGGGGCATAAAAAACAGGGGTTCGGTACTGCGGGGATTTCCCCACCAGTTATTTCATATTATACTTCTGAAATATAATAAGGTTCATGCAAAAGCTTTAGGGTAAATCATATGATGTGGAATAGAATGATTTCATAGCAAAGTTGAAGGATATTGCAGACAACACACAAATTTCAGCTTCTGCCAAGATATATTGGATACATGTATGCTCAAACACAATATATGAGGGTCGGGCGAGGGCTAGTTTGGGAGATAGAGGGTGCGGCTCGGCGCCCTGGGGATGGGGACATGCTCTTCTTGAGGGTAGTGGTAGGTGTGCTGACATGAAAGCCATAGAAAGCTCCCTGTACATGAAACAACCACACTGACAACTGCATGCCATCATCTATTACAGTCCGAAAAACCACAAGGTGGAATTCAATTCAATTCAGGAAATTGATCATATGCACAGTGTGCACCCAAACTTTAAGAACTCAGTTGTAATTAATATAGTAAGTTACACTGTGGACACAAATGGTTCCTGCAGAAGCTTCAGGGTAAATCATATGATGTGAGATACAATTATTTGATAACAAAATTGAAGAAAATGTTGTCCTTCATTTAAGACGACACGAAATTTTAAAAAACAGGGGTCCGGTACTGCGGGGATTTCCCCGCCAGTTATTTCATATTATATTTCTGAAATATAATAAGGTTCATGCAAAAGCTTTAGGGTAAATCATATGATGTGGAATAGAATGATTTCATAGCAAAGTTGAAGGAAATGTCCTTCATTTAAGACTACACAAAATTCAAAACTAACACAGGTTCGGTACTGCGGGATTCCCCTGCCAGTTATTTCATATTATACTTCTGAAAAAAAATATGATTCCTGCAAAAGCTTTAGTGTAAATCATATGATGTGGCATAGAAGGACTGGACAGCAAATTTAAGAAAATGGTGTCCTTCATTTAAAGCGACATGAAATTTAAAACAGCGAGAAGCGGAAGAAAGAAGAACAAATGACAAACGCATTTAGGCATTTAGGGATGCCTAATTATTAGACAAAGCATTTGGAAATTATCGCTTGTGAAGAATTTGAATGGAAACCACGGACATGCACAGAAGATTGGAACAAGACCCAGTGGCGCCACCTACAGGCGGATCTTGCTGAAACGTAATACCAACAGACGTCTTGTCGCAAAGAATGCAGATGCCAAATTTCGGAGGAATCCGACAAAGCATTTAGGAGTTATCGCTTACGAAGTATTTGCACGGACATGCACTAAAGATTGGAACAAGACCCAGTGGCGCCACCTACAGGCGGATCTTGCTGAAATGAAATACCAAGAGACATCTTGTCGCAAAGAATGCAGATGCCAAATTTCGGAGGAATCCGACAAAGCATTTAGAAGTTATTGCTTACGAAGTATTTGCACGGACATGTCCGTGCATGCACGGACACATAGAAGCAAGACCCCAGTGGCGCCACCTACAGGCGGATCTTGCTGAAACGTAATACCAATAGACGTCTTGTCGCAAAGAATGCAGATGCCAAATTTCGGAGGAATCCGACAAAGCATTTAGAAGTTATTGCTTACGAAGTATTTGCACGGACATGTCCGTGCATGCACGGACACATAGAAGCAAGACCCCAGTGGCGCCACCTACATGCGGATCTTGCTGAAACGTAATACCAAGAGACGTCTTGTCGCAAAGAATGCAGATGCCAAATTTCGCAAGAATCCGACAAAGCATTTAGAAGTTATCGCTTGCGAAGTATTTGCACGGACATGTCCGTGCATGCACGGAAACATAGAAGCAAGAACCATTTTAAAGTTCCCGGCCGCGTTGCGGCGGGGGACAAAAAATAATAGGCGATGGATTTCAAATGGGGAATGTGCAAAATGCTTATTCTGCAAAATAAGTATTCTTTGAAATATTTCATTGCGGATGAATAATTGACGTAGCAGATTTTGCAGTTGAAACCTTTTGTTTCTATTTACCATCCGTTGTTGTTTCTTCTTCAACGGATTAGGAACTGCCAGATTCAACGTGTGTCACTGTCAACAATGATGGCAATGAATGAGGTCACCCAACCTTTGACACGAACTATAACTATCGAGTAATACCCGATTCCTACCTGATAAGCCTTACATCCGGAACTCCTACGTAACCTAATCGCACAACCTGTAACCATAAGGGATGAGGACACTGGGTATGGGGAGATTCGATCAGAAGAAATTCCTTTGGTTTAAAGTCGCCAGCTGTCAGTCAATAGCATGAATAAGCGTTATTGGTTACGTAACTCTCCGCATTTAGGTCGTTACTGTCATATGAGGTAACACAGAGGAAGGCTGAAGAAAAGCCTACAGAACAGAAGAGTGTGTGGCCAAAGCGAGCGTATACGACTCGGTCGAAACAGACAAAAAGCACAGCTGAAAGCCATACGAATCAGTTTGGAGCTGGCAAAATATGGTAATGGGCAAAGCTTATATTGTATTCAGAAACTGGATTAGAACCACTGGTTAACAGGGGACGCTATCACAGACTTCGATTAATGTGCAAAATATTTTTCAAACAAACTCCGGATTACTCAGGGGATATACTCACAGAAACAGTAGCCTAAAATACTCACTAGAGTTACGGAACAAGAATAATCTTGAATACAATAATATATATAAAATCGTTTGTGCCATCAGTGAATGAGGAATGCAATACCGTATCCACGAACAATAGATTTGGAGCCCACTTCATCGATCATATCTGATACATCGATCATATCTGATACAACAGCAAAATTCCTATTGTTTGAATATATCACAATCCAGGCGACATAAACTTGGCAGTTTTTGTCAGACTCCGAAATCAATGCGGCGGTTTGAATGCTGATCTTCGGTATGCAATTGAAGATTCAAACCATTGTTTTCTCTCTTTTTTTCCATTGCAGACGATAGGACGATATAAGAAGGGAAGTAGTTAATTCCTCGCTTCCTTTTTCCAATTTCTCTGGATCTATTTCCCTATGGCCACCGCTGCATAAATAACAACGAAAACGAAAAGATCTTTAAAGAAGAGCGCATTTTTATTAGAAAATCTGTCAGATTGTGTTGATGCAACAAATACCTCTCACTCTTAAAACAAGTTATGTTGTTTGTAATGGTGATATTATATACTGCAAGGAAAGAAAGTTTTACGACATTACGATTATCTAAAAAATATATCCATTTTTACACCGTCAAACACCTTATCTATATCATTTTCAGTATAAGCCATGTATTATATTGTAATTCCATTTGTTGTGTTTAGGAGAGAGCCTATTAGTTGCAAGAAGGTGTGCCCAGTCCCCCTGCAATATGAAAAGATGAGTCTTTGACATCGCATCTGAAAAAAAAAATGAATAAAGAAAAAACATTACTTTATAATCACACGGACGAGTGCATATTTCAGAAAAGTTCTACACGTCATTTACAAATTATCATGAGTATATTTGCATGTAAATATGACGATGTAAAATAGGATGACCTCATTATATAAACTTCTGTGAACACACTTTAATGCCAAATATTGCTAATTTCATAAATACGCTGTGAAGTACCACGTGTCGATATAGGCCTATATAGAATGGTAGTTGGGAAAAACCCTGTAATATTCCGGATGGTCAGTTGGATGATTATTTGTTTGAGCTGATATCGACAAAAAAATCTTTATCGTGTTAATGCGTTTAAGCCTGAGTTGTTTGTATTTCTATGTTACAGTATACGTGTTACCACTTATCGCCCTACCTGATTTAACAACGTACGGAAGTATACGTTGTTATACCTACAAAGCAAACTTATACCAACAGTGAGTCTAGCCTTGAACAAAATAAAAATGCTTGAGTTGCTGTTGCTATATTCTTGTTTAGGCCCAATATTTAGGGGGTACCTCTTCCACAGATCAAAGTCTAACCCATCAAGCCTGTAGAGCGTTAATTTTATTTGTGGGCGAGGGTTGATCAGGATTGACCAGTCATCTGACCATGTTCGAGTAATATGAACCTGAAATCAGTATACCGCTGACAAAAAGAATGTTTAAACATTGGAATAGCCAGTGATGTCGAACTATTTCTAGTTAAGCAAACTAGATTGTGCGGTAGGCAGAACAAACTAAGAACTGCGAATATTTAAGCAATGATGGAGATATACTTAACGCACAATACCAATTCTGTTCTTCGCTTGCAGCAAACTCAGTGCTTGACTGTCTTGAAATGTCCCTTGATCTGATTGAAGTACCTAATTGTACTTGGAGCGGGTCAACAGGATATAACTTGTATGTGTGATCTTATGGTACGGTGTTCACCGAATACACTAAACAGAGATTAAAAAATATACGGATTTCGCGGCCCATCAACTCAATGCTTTATTTAGATTTCACGGTACATTTCTAGTTCAGTTAGAATCTTCACAATCGCTATATTTCCAATAAAATAAATAACAAATAGAGAGCAAAGGGAGATATAAAAAAAGAGAAGAATCGAGTGGAGGATATGTACAAGTTCGTAGATCTATTTTGTTCAGGTTATTCTGGTAAATGTGCGTTAAGTTCATTGCACTTGTAATCGCGTAAATGATTCCTTTGTCTTTGTGTGGAGATACAGATCAGGTTTCAATTACACAAATTGCTGATAATGTAGCTAAGATACTTGTGGAATCTGCGAATCAAACTTTTGGTGTATCAGCAGGTCGAAATAATAAAAGTGCTCCAACAAAACAGAAAAATAAATGGTTTGATGAAGAATGCCAAAATAGCAGAAAATTGTATAATGCTAAAAAGAAAAATTATCATTTGAATCGGTCAGACGATAATAGAAAATATTTGAATGAGTCAAGTAAAAATTACCGACGTATTCTCAGAAAGAAATACAGAACCTATCGAAAACAGTTGCAGGAGATGAAATCCTCGAATTCAAAAGAATTTTGGAAAATAATAAAGGGGGATAATGTAAATTCCATTGACAATAATTTATCTTTAGATTCTCTATTTGAACATTTCAGTAAAATAAATATGGGGGATAATACTGAAGATACCTCTGATAACCAGGATGAAAGTAGTATTCCTCGAGATATTAAGGACTCAGTAAATAACCCCATAACGGAGAAAGAAATATTCGAAGCTGTAAAGCAACTTAAAAACGGAAAGGCACCGAGCAACGATAATGTTGTCAATGAATTAAGCATTTGACATTATGAAACCCATATATCTCAGACTTTTTAATTTAGTGTTAGATACGGGACGTATTCCAAAAAGTTGGTCAGTTGGAATAATTAAACCTATATATAAAAAAAGGGAAACCGCCTCGAACCTGAAAATTACCGACCTATAACTTTGTTGAGTTGTGTAGGAAAATTATTTACAGCTGTTATAAATAAACGCCTTACAGACTTCGTGGAACAAAATAATTTACTATCCGATTCACAGGCAGGATTCAGAAAAGGCTGCTCAACAATAGACCACATATTTAGCCTAAACTGTCTGGTGCAAATTATGAAACTTAAACGAAAACGACTTTTCTGTGCTTTTATGGATTTAGAAAAAGCTTTTGATACAGTTTGGAGGAGTGGGCTTTGGAAACAAGTTTTGTCTTTCGGCATTAATGGAAAAGTGTTTAAGGTAATATTTAGTGTGTATCAAAACATTAAATCATGTGTCAAAAGTAATGGTAGTCTGTCCGAAACTTTCCACTGTAATGTCGGCGTACGTCAATGGGGAAAATTTATCTCCCTTGCTTTTTGCTATATTTGTGAATGATTTAGATGAGTTTTTATAAAGAACAACTGTACTGGCTTAGATTTAGAAATTCTCTTTAGCGATAGTGATATTATTACATATGTGAAAATCTTTGTACCTATTGTATGCAGATGACACGGTTCTGTTCGCAGATACTAACGAGAGATCCTGAAGGATCTTGGCGCCCACCATTGTCCGATAATTGTAAGCTAATGACTAGAGGATCTTTTTGTTCATTGTTACTAAGAACAAACGATTGATTTGTAATTTTGTTTACCGAATTTCGAATCTGAGCGAAAAAGATCGAAAAAGGGACATTGGAAAACACCAAGGTATAATCTAAGTTTCAGGAGTTTCAAGATTTCTAGAAACTATACTTATGTCGGTTGTTATAATACAAGAGAAATGATCAAAGTTAGACTGAAAGTGAATGTACATGTGCGGAGGATCCTTCGACTCCGTTTTGTAGCATTTTTTTATATTTATTTTTTGCACGTGTCATCATTGGGTACTTGAAGCGAAGACCAATCTCTTTGACACTTTGGCATGAGCTATGAAACATACTTAAGATTTTATAATTAGGAACGAATGCTAATTTTGTTCTGTTTACTGGGCTAGTTTGAGATATCTCTTTTAAGATACCATGCTCGAAAATAGTAAGATGGTACAATACTTAATACTGAAGGGATGCGGTCCGTGCAGTAATGTTGAAACTTCGAAAGTGCATGAATTCAGATTATCTCCCTTGGATCGAAACATGCAATAGTCTACAGTTGTCGAGTTGTAACGTTGAGTCACAAGAGTGACGTCCCTTCATGTAGCCGACCCGCCGGCAGACGAAAGGGCGGGGCAGTTCACTTGCTACTGCATGGACTAAAGAAAACTGATTTAAAATTTGAAGAAATACATTTCAATTCCGAATTATTTGAACTCCTTGATATGGAAGGTGAAGGTATGGATATTCTCTACAGTCAATATATAGAATATGCCCCACCGTTTGATCCGCCGACTCTTGTGATGCAACGTTACAACTTGAGAATACCGTATTAATTGGATTTTCGAATCGGACCAAAAAAATTATGTTGCACTACTAGGACCCATGAAATATTTCCTGAGAATTCACGATACCAATGTTTCAAGGGGAAATTCAAGATGGCCGCCTTGTGGCCATATTGGATTTTCGATTCGGACCGAGAAATCACGATAACAAAGTTGCATGGGAAAATCCAAGATGGCCGCCTGTTGGCCATATTGGATTTTCGAATCGGACCAGAAAAGGTATCTTGCACAACTAGACGACAAGGAGAACATGTGTACCAAATTTAACAAAGATCCATCCAGTAGTTCCTGAGAAATCGCAATAAAAAAGTTTCATGGGGAAATCCAAGATGGCCGCCTGATGGACATATTGGATTTTGGAATCGGACCAGAAAAGGTATCTTGCACAACTGGACCACAAGGGGAACCTGTGTACTAAATTTGAGTAAGATCCATGCCATAGTTCCTGAGAAATGACGATAAAGTTTCATGGGAAAATCCAAGATGGCTGCTCAAATTTCAGAAAGATGCAGGAAGCACTTCCTGAGAAATCACGATAACAAAATTTCATGGGGAAGTCTAAGATGGCCTATTGACCATATTGCATTTTCGATTCGGACCGAAAAAGGCATCTTCCATATCGAGACCCTAAGGGTAACCTGTGTACTAAATTTGAGTAAGATCCATGCAATAGTTCCTGAGAAATGACGATAAAGTTTCATGGGAAAATCCAAGATGGCTGCCTGGTGGCCATATTGGATTTTCAAATCGGACCAGGAAAGGTATCTTGCACAACTAGACCCCAAAGGGAAGCTGTGTATCAAATTTGAGAAAGATCTATGCAGTACTTAATGAGAAGTGACGATAAAGTTTCATCGGGAAATCCAATATGGCTGTCTGGTGGGCATATTGGATTTTCGAATCGAACAAAAAAGGTTTCTTGCACAACTAGACCCCAAGGGGAACCTGTGTACCAAATCTGAGAAAGATCCACGCAGTACTTCCTGAGAAATCGCGATAAGGTTTCATGGGAAAATCCAAGATGGCTGCCTTGTGGCCATATTGGATTTACGAATCGGACCAGAAAAGGTATCTTGCACAACTAGACCCCAAGGGGAAACTGTGTACCAAATTTGAGAAAGATCCATGCAGTAGTTCCTGAGAAATCGCGATAACAAGGTTTCATGGGGAAATCCAAGATGGCTGCCTTGTGGCCATATTGGATTTTCGATTCGGACCGAAAAAGGTATCTTGCACAACTAGACCCTAAGGGAAACCTGTGTACCAGATTTGAGAAAGATCCATGCAGTACTATCTGAGAAATGACGATAAAGTTTCATGGGGAAATCCAATATGGCTGCCTGGTAGCCATATTGGATTTTTCGAATCGAACCAGAAAAGGTATCTTGCACAACTAGACCCCAAGGGGAACCTGTGTACCAAATCTGAGAAAGATCCATGCAGTAGTTCCTGAGAAATCGTGATAAAAGATTTCATGGGGAAATCCAAGATGGCTGCCTGGTGGCCACATTGGACTTTTGAATCGGACCAGAAAAAGTTATCTTGCACAACTAGATGCCAAGGGGAACCTGTGTACCAAATTTGAGAAAGATCCATGCAGTAGTTCCTGAGAATTCTCGATAACAAGGTTTCATGGAGAAATCCGAGATGGCTGCCTGGTGGCCATATTGGACTTTTGAATCGGACCAAAAAGGCTATCTTGCACAACTAGACCCCAAGGGGAACCTGTGTACCAAATTTGAGAAAGATCCATGGAATAGTTCCTGGGAAATCGCGATAACAAGGTTTCATGGAGAAATCCAAGATGGCTGCCTGGTGGCCATATTGGATTTTCGAATCGGACCAGAAAAGGTATCTTGCACAACCAAACCCCAAGGGGAACCTGTGTACCAAATTTGAGAAGATCTACGCTGTAGTTCCTGAGCAATCGCGATAACAAGATTTCATGGGGAAATCCAAGATGGCTGCCTGGTGGCCATATTGAATTTTCGAATGGGACAAAAAAGATATCTTGCACCACTAGATCCCAAGGGGAACCTGTGTACCAAATTTGAGAAAGATCCATGCAGTAGTTCCTGAGAAATCGCGATAACAAGGTTTCATGGGGAAATCAAAGATGGCTGCCTAGTGGCCATATTGAATTTTCGAATCGGACCAGAAAAGGTATCTTGCACAACTAGACCCCAAGGGGAAACTGTGTACCAAATTTGAGAAAGATCCATGCAGTAGTTCCTGAGAAATCGCGATAACAAGATTTCATGGGGAAATCCAAGATGGCTGCCTGGTGGCCATATTGGATTTTCGAATCGGACCAAAAAAGGTACCTTGCACAACTAGACCCCAAGGGGAACCTGTGTACCAAATTTGTGAAAGATCCATAAAGAAGTTTCTGAGAAATCGCGATAACAAGAATTGTTTACGGACGGACGGACGGTGGGACTGACGGACGGACGACGGACGACGGACCACGGACGAAAAGCGATTTGAACAGCAGATTTGAACCAGATGGTGGGCTAAAAAGGGACTGCAGAAATCAAGACGTTTATGCTGAGTATTGTGAAAAATGGAAGTTGAAAATTAATGCTGTAGGAAAACCAAAGTAATCATTTTTGGAAGAAAGTGTAAAAATGACATATTTTATTGTCAAGGTAGCATAGTTGAAGTGGTTAGGTGTTTTAATTATCTGGGTGTTCATTTCACAAAGACAGGACGTTTTATACAGTCGATAAAAAACAATGTTCAGCAGGCTTCTAAGGCTTTTTATAGTGTACTTCGTAGATCAAAAAGTTTAAATTTGTCACTAGATTGTATTTTGAAATTATATGACGTAATTGTAAAACCGATACTTATATATGGCTGTGAAATCTGGGGGTATGAAACCCTTTCGCTTATTGAACAAACAGAGACCAAATTTCTAAAACAAATATTAGGCTTGCGGACTAGTACTCCGACGTATATGGTCTATGAAGAAATAGGGCAATATCCAATTACAATATCGATCTATTCCAGAATGATTAATTACTGGAGTAAATTAATAAGTGGGAATTGCAATGCTACTAGTGTCCTCATGTATCAACTCATTTTTGGACAATTTGATACTGTATCGAGTAAATGGCTTCAGTTTATCAAATCTTTATTTGACAATTTGGGATTTTCTTATATATGGCTGAACCAGTCGGTTTCAAGTATACGGTGGTTAAAAGCTGCAATTAAACAGAAATTAAAAGATGTATATTACCAAATCTGGCAAGACCAAAAACTAAACAGATCTTCCAAAGGAATTTTTTACTCGGCAATTAAAACTGAATTTGGATATGAATATTATCTGAATATTTTATCCTTTAAACAAGCTAAAGTTATGCTGAAATTTAGAACCAGTAATCACCATTTATCCATTGAAACCGGCCGGTGGAAGAATATCCCCAAGGAACAAAGGTTATGTACTTTATGCAAGGCGGAAGTCGGGGATGAATATCACATGATTATCAAATGCAAAGCTCTCCTAGATAAACGTAAAGAATTATTACCATCTTATTATTGTATAAGACCAAGTGTATATAAGATGGTACTTATATTTCATTCACATAAACAACGGTACTAAGACGTTTAAGTAAGTTCATTGGTAGTTTAAGTAGTTAAAAGTAAATTACATCACTCGAATATATCAACTTGTACCAGTATAGCCCTTATTGTTATTCCACCTGATCTAAATCTTCTTATCCACCGCCATGATTTCTTAATTAACAATTCTGTTCATCATATGCCCTGTGCAGTGGCTTGATTGAATAAAATCTATCTATCTATCTGTCCCTTAGCACGCACAAGCCGTCCAGTAAAAAAAACTGGGAGAACCATGGACGTCGTCAGGATTTCTCGAGAGGAGGTCTGTTCCTATGCTTACTAGATTACTGGTTATTAGAGAACCCAGTGCTGTGATGTCCAACATAGAAAATTAACATGCAGTTGGGCGCTAGAAGGAGTCCTTCGCGTCCAGCGACCTACTTAACGACGCCCTTGAGATCTGTGCGGGTTCTTCCAGAAATCTGTACCTGTAACAGTGCTTGGCGTGTGTATTGGGGTACAGGATGGCACACAGCCAGAAAAAGGGTGATGGCCCATTACCTTTTTATGGTGATGATGCCTGTTCATCACCCTTTAAAGGTGATGAAAAAGGGTGATGGCCAATGTCGTCACCCTTTCAATGCGATGGCCCAGGTCGTCACCATTTTAGGGTGATAGCCATTACCCTTTTAGGGCGATGACATGAACATCTGCACTCATTGCTGATCACACTTTTACGGTGATAGCCGTCGTCCTTTTAAGATGATAGCCATTACCCTTTTAAGGTGATGGTGGAAAAGGGTGATGGCTCTATTAAACTCAACACCTTTTTTGGGTGATGCTGTCAACACCATTTTAGGATGATAAGTATCACCATTGTTCTGGCTGTGCTGGCTACGTCAAAGGATCATATTCTGTATTAAACAACCGTCAATTCGGTGACATATCTGGGGTAACGCGGGTTAGTATTTAGGGTTAAATATTCTGTTTCTAGAGTTAATTAAATTAATGAAAACCTCTGTATATGAAACGCTTGTGAATAAAAACAGCTCACTCTGCGACTGGTAAAGGAAAACAATTGACTGGAGAACAACGACATTAATAGTGTGTACCTTTACCTCAATTTCAGTCAATTTTGATACGTTTGTTCATTTCAAGCACAGGTGCACATCTCCAGGTTGAAGAACGTTCCGTTCGCACAAGGCCTTGCCATACCCTTTTGCATATACATTGTTCTGTCGGTGGCAATTTCTCCCAAATCGCAGTCTGTAATATGAAAATAATACTGAATATTTAACGAATAATCCTCAATATACGTTTACCACATTAACTGCAAGAAGAAAGTATATAATTTATCAAGATAGCTACAAGCATTTTATTTGTTGAATGGATCAGCCCGACTAATAGACACGTTATCTCTTAATAATGAACATTTATGTGATCAGAAAGGCCGAGGTTATTCTTTCACATGTGTTAAAATGATATATCAAAAAGTTGCTCAAAATTTGACGAAACCACTCTGACACGCGAATATGAAAGGAAAGGTAGGGGAACTATCGAGATTATAGAACCAACAGCTTCACCTATATAAACACCTCAGATAAGCAGACGGTCTCCTGAGAGTATTGCTTCACCTATATAAACACCTCAGATAAGCAGACGGTCTCCTGAGAGTATTGCTTCACCTATATAAACACCTCAGATAAGCAGACGGTCTCCTGAGAGTATTGCTTCACCTTTTTATGAACACCTCAGATAAGCAGACGGTCTCCTGAGAGTATTGCTTCACCTATATAAACACCTCAGATAAGCAGACGGTCTCCTGAGAGTATTGCTTCACCTATATAAACACCTCAGGTAAGCAGACGGTCTCCTGAGAGTATTGCTTCACCTATATAAACACCTCAGATAAGCAGACGGTCTCCTGAGAGTATTGCTTCACCTATATAAACACCTCAGATAAGCAGACGGTCTCCTGAGAGTATTACTTCACCTATATAAACACTCCCCAGATAAGATGGTCTCCTGAGAGTATTGTTTCACCTATATAAACACCTCAGATAAGCAGACGGTCTCCTGAGAGTATTGCTTCACCCATATAAACACCCAGATAAGTGAGATTTTTGTCTCCCTGAGAGTATTGCTTCACCTATATAAACACTCTGTATATAGACGGTCTCCTGAGAGTATATTGCTTCACCTATATAAACACCTCAGATAAGCAGACGGTCTCCTGAGAGTATTGCTTCACCTTTTTATGAACACCTCAGATAAGCAGACGGTCTCCTGAGAGTATTGCTTCACCTATATAAACACCTCAGATAAGCAGACGGTCTCCTGAGAGTATTGCTTCACCTTTTTATGAACACCTCAGATAAGCAGACGGTCTCCTGAGAGTATTGCTTCACCTATATAAACACCTCAGATAAGCAGACGGTCTCCTGAGAGTATTGCTTCACCTATATAAACACCTCAGGTAAGCAGACGGTCTCCTGAGAGTATTGCTTCACCTATATAAACACCTCAGATAAGCAGACGGTCTCCTGAGAGTATTGCTTCACCTATATAAACACCTCAGATAAGCAGACGGTCTCCTGAGAGTATTGCTTCACCTATATAAACACCTCAGATAAGCAGACGGTCTCCTGAGAGTATTGCTTCACCTTTTTATGAACACCTCAGATAAGCAGACGGTCTCCTGAGAGTATTGCTTCACCTATATAAACACCTCAGATAAGCAGACGGTCTCCTGAGAGTATTGCTTCACCTATATAAACACCTCAGATAAGCAGACGGTCTCCTGAGAGTATTGCTTCACCTATATAAACACCTCAGATAAGCAGATGGTCTCCTGAGAGTATTGCTTCACCTATATAAACACCTCAGATAAGCAGACGGTCTCCTGAGAGTATTGCTTCACCTGTATAAACACCTCAGATAAGCAGACGGTCTCCTGAGAGTATTGCTTCACCTATATAAACACCTCAGATAAGCAGACGGTCTCCTGAGAGTATTGCATATATCGGTCTATATATTATTAGAACAAAATACATTTGCAATGTGGCATTCAACAGGAGATATAATATACCTAACTAAGGGTGGCCATAGAACTGGTTTCTATACACGAGATCACATTTTGGCAAAATAACATTTTCATAAATATTCACACCATACATCAAGAATTCTTCAACATAGGTGAAAAATAGTCCTGCCATTGTTAGAAAAACTGAACTCAACGATGAGAGCCTACAAAATACAATGGAGATATGTTTAAAATGACATTAAAATATCTTGCCAAACGGAGTTTTTGGCCAAATTTATGCTTATTATAAACAACATCCGTTTATTTGCTGATGACACCTGCCTATACATAATTTCAGACAACCTAAACGCCCAGATTACGTCCATCAACCAGGATTTAAATATAATTTCCCAATGGGCGAAAACATGGCTCGTGGAATTTAATGCCACTAAAACAGTTTCCCTTTTAGTCTCCCTACGATATTTCCCCACGGCTTCCCCGATTATGTTTGAAAATTCAATTTTAAATCATTCGTTAAATCATCTTGGCATAACATTCAACAACAAGGTGAGTGAGTGAGTGAATTGAATTTAACGTCGCTTTCAGCAATATTTCAGCCATATCACGACGAACCAACTTTTAGCACCACCCAGCCCAGTTGTGTTCCTGCTACTGCAGAGAAGAAATCTTTGAAGCAGCATGGAACCAGACACCCTCCATCCACCCTATAAAACACTGAAGGCATGCAGCGCACAAGACACAGACAGGACGCTTACATGGTGCAATAAAGACAAGCATTCAACAACAAAGACAATTGGCATGATCATGTGGAAAATATAATTAAAGCCGAAAAACAAGCTTTCAATTTTCAAAGGCCTAAAATATATTTTAGATCGAAAATCCCTTGAAATTATGACCAAGAGCTTCATAAGACCACGTCTGGAATACGCTGACATCGTCTGGGATAATCTGCCCCAAACGTAAAATAATTAGAATAGATATCATACAAAAAGACGCCCTCAGAACCATAACAGTTACCAGAAGTGTTACATGTAGTTCAGAAACGCTGTATATTGAAACAGGATTTGAACAACTTGTACGAAGACGCCAAATTCACAGACTCGTGATGTTCTACCGTATTGCCAATGGCATGACGAATCTGCATTTGTTGAAACACCTCCCCGCGCCCGTTTTCGTTCGTAATCCTTATAACACGCGCAAGACAACCAGTTCACATCGTATAGATGTCGAACAGAATTATTTCGAGGATCTGTACGTGAATGGAATGATCTTCCTGAACCGGTTACTAGCTCACCTACAGTTTCTGCGTTCAAACGAAAATTACAGAATATGCATAAAAATTCCACTCCACAGTCATGGTATTACGCACAGGCTCGCAAAACAAGAGTTTTGGGCGGTGTGGGCGGTGGTATTAGGGAGAAGTGTCGAAATATGGGATCTCTACACTGTAAATTTGGTGTTTAGATTCTAAACATAAATCTAAACACAAATTTTGTCCATAGTTCTTGACACGTTTAATTTCCAACATGTTTAGAAATATTGTGCTTAGACCTTAAACACATAGCTAAACATGCTTAGAAAGTTTGTATTTAGAGCCTAAACACAAGCTAAACATGTTTAGTAATATTGTGTTTAGACCCTAAACACAATGCTAACATGTATAGGATTATTGTGTTTAGATCCTAAACACAAAGCTAACCATGTTTAGGAATATTGTGTTTAAACCATAAACACAAAGCTAAACACGTTTTAGAAATATTGTGCTTAGAGCCTAAACACATAGCTAAACATGTTTAGGAAGATTGTGATTAGACCCTAATCACAAAGCTGAACATGTTTAGGAATATTGTGTTTAGAATCTAGACACAAAGCTAAACATAACCCTAAACAGAAAACTAGACACAAAATTTGTCCGCTTTTTTTAACATGTTTAAATGCACACATGTTTAAATTCATTACATGTCATGGATTTAAACACAAATTTTGTGTCCCGTCTGTGAACATGTTTCAGTACAAAAATATTCTCCCTGCTGGTTTGCTGTGTAATACACTCGGACTCAAGAATTGTACGTCGGAAGTGAACTGGCCTTCATTCTGATGTCAACGGAGGTATATTCCCAATATGCCTTTCGATGCCTGCTGATATGTGATATCCAAACACCATAGAATTCACAAATCAGATGATGAACAATACATCCAGGAACAGCAAAACACAAATTGATGGAAAGAAAATAGCTGCAATCTGATGAATTCACAATTTTGCATGGACTACAAATTGTAAGATATAGGTGTTGTTGCTTATTCCTAGATATTCACAATCCTCAATGAAATATTCTAACAATAAATGAAAGGAATAATAGTAAAGTTCTCAGTTAGTTGAATTTTATTGTCAATTAGTGCACTGCTACCATGATCATCACACCCGCGCCACTTATATTGGAATTTCGTGAAATGAACTTTCATCGTAACAAGAAAGGAAGCTCAAGTGATCCCAAGATATGCCCATGAACAAACATAGTGAGCTAGCAATGTGGTTACTCTTGAGATGGGAAAAGTGGCCACACAATAGGAAAATGCATGTCCTTTCCACGGTGTCAGAATGCCCCCGAAATCATGAAATGCAGATGGGTAAAAATTATGTACTCTCAAAGTACTGAATAAATCTATATAGACACTGTACCTTCATTCAAGAATTGTATTGGGTTCCAAGTTCTAAAAGGAAAGTTCCAAGCGATTTCAGATGTATGTTGTAGCCAAAAATTCAACAAAAGTTAATACTTCATTTAAACTTAGGAGCAAGAGCTGCATGGCACCCGTGATTTCACTTCCAGCTGATATTTCCAACACTGAAACTGTTGTTGCCAGTTCAGACATCTGCGAGGGTGATTAATATCAACGGACTCTGGCTCCTCAGGCTCTTCGTATTGAAGTCCCACTTGACTCTTTCAGCTGTGAAATAACAGAAAAGCAACGTTAATGAAAATCCGAGTGGCTTGTAGGGCAGATGTTCTTATTCATTAAGCCATCACAATTTACCAGATTTATAGTTAACAACAGAATACAGTAATCTTACAAGGGTAACACACCGGTTCTTGTCGAATCACCGAAGTTAAGTATTGTTAAGCTCAGTCAATTCTTGGACAGGAGACCGGGTGCTGTACTGGCTGGACTGATCAGTGTCCAGGGTAATTATAGGAACTGTGAGCACTCTCGTGTTATGGTACATGTAGGCACCATCGTGATATGACTGAAACAAGGTTGAAAACGACGCTAAACCCTACTACTCACTCACCCACTCCTACAAGGGTACCTAATTTAAATTACACTATAAGGCAATCACAGATTTTCTCAACTGGGAGTGGGGAAATGGCATATGAAATGCACTCAATGATCCAGAGAAATGCTTCTCAACAGAGAATAGATGAAGTGACCTTTTCTGTAGAAATGATTACTGCAGGGGACAAAACTGAATGTCTGCTATCTTCTGATGAGCTCTTTTCTGCCCACAATTAGGCTTTTTTCTTTAAATTTGGCACCAATTCATACTATGCAATGCATACTTGGAAGTGATTGTCTGTTTTTCTTGATATTGAAAGAAAAAGCATGGTTTGACAATCAACAACTTTCCCAGGTGGAGTTAAGAGTTTCATGGTTCTTTACAGCTGCATGGGCAAGCTATACAAAGAACTGTAACTGTAAGGCAAGGAAAGCCAGTATTTTTAACTCCAAATGAATAAGGTTCTTTGGGGCTCTAAAGTTAAAAATCTAACAAAAGAAGTGGAGATTTCTCATCAACAGAACTTACATCCTTTCTGCAAATTAGATCTGTAGTGTTGCAGGAACTCTTTGCATACTTCACACCATCTTCTGTTCGAGTGAGGTGTTCAAGTACATCGTAACTTTTGATTCTGGCATCTTCCTTCTATAAAAATATTAATGTATTATATAAATAGGCATACATGTAATTGTATAACTCATATTACCAGTATTGTTTGATTACAACCATGTGAATGTACTTATTCAAGGAAGAATGAAACACCATTACTGTACTCGATGGATTATTAATATATGTAATTCAAGCTTTCCAAATATATAAGGCATAAAACTGTGAAAACAGAAATGTCAAAAAAGGGTTGTCACTTTCACTGACACAGAACGCATCCTTCGTGATTATATCTCCCATACATTTATAAAGAACAGAGATGATAGACCTATACTTGTTTACACATGCATTTGAAGTTTTGATAAATCATATGAAATATTTTCACAAAATACATGTACCGGTACTCTAACACTAATTAAAGTGGGATTTAATAGTTGCCAACAAGAGGCAAGAGGTGCACTTGAATGGCTGTTGGTAAATTTGAGTAAGAATTAGGTCCCCCTCAGGCCCCCAACCCACCCCGCTCTGATTATGTTTGAATCTCTCACGCTCCGACGCCCCCTCCCCCCCCCAACCACAAACTGAGTTATTAGTTTGTGCATCGCCTACTCAAGAAATCATATATATTTACAAACCTTCAACAGAAGCCTGTGGCCGAAGGAAAACCGGCACTTTTCAGTATGATCTGTAATATCAACATGGAGACACCCCATAATCTATCCACAGGTACAGAGGAGTCTTCTAGTCAAATTCCTGAAAACAGTTCAATGCAGGCAGTTTTACTATAGCGAGTAGTTTGTCATTGATTGACTGAGCGAAGAAATGCATTCTGACCCCCTCGACCAACACTGTAACTTTGTAAGAATTTTAGCAGAATGTGACCACGGTCCACATGGGCCTTATTCCTCTCATTTGCAAATTGTCCAGTAATGAGCGAGTGAGTCAGTTCATTCGAATTCTTTCGTCGGCAAAAAAGGAGAACTGTTGACATTAGAACCTTGATTTTTGGCATGAAGGTGCATTAGAGGACTATTACCAGCAAGTTCTGAGCTGACCTACTTTTGATGAAAATTTCTGGTGATGATTCTGACTTGGGCAGTGCCCAACTTGATATAGGCAGGATTCAACTGGGGGTTGGGGAGAGGGATTTCCAAGAGTTTAGTTCGCATCGGAGTCCTAATGCCTACCCTTCGTAGGTCCTGTGACATTAGTCACACTGCCAGGTCAGAAAATGAACAGAGCAAACTGGAAAAAGTTAATACCTGTACTATCGTACTAAACTAGTTCACCGAAGCTTCTTACCGTGGTTCCTATAAAACTACCTTCAGTACAGAAAAGCATAGCTACGGGTGATAACTCAATGCCTGAAAAGCATAAACTACACGTGTACCGGTCGGAAAAAAAATGTGTACGGCACAGGGAAATCCAACAAGCCAAGTGTACCAGTCACCACCATGGCTTGTCTGTCCTTGGGTGTCTTCGTCGATATTGCTGATGTTATTAATAAAAATATAAATATCTTTCTTTTTTATCGAAATATAATTATTTCCAAAATTTTCATACAACACAATGACAGTGCCCACATTTGGGCCATTACATGCCGAATGAACAATACATTTATGAATGGCAATGAAGCAAAGACCACGGTGAAATAAAAAATACCCCCCCCCCACTTCCCTCACCACCCCAATTGATGTTGTTAATAACAATATAAATATTTTCTCTTTTCCCGAATATAATTATTTCCCAAATTTTCATACAACACAATGACAGTGAGTCCCCACATTTGAACAATTACATGCCGAATGAACAATACATTTATGAATGACAATGAAGCAAAGACTACGATGAAATACCCCCGCCCCCACTTCCCTCACCACCCTGCAACGTCATCAGTGTCATTCGAAGTCATGATGCGGCACCATACATTTCAATGCTTCAAGGCAACACCCCTCCCCCCCCCCAACAATCGTGATAACAAAAACCATGTCGCCAAATTTACTTCAAAAATAGCTCTTCATTTTACCTTCAAAGATTGCAGGTCAAGGCCCACTCCGTCGCGAGCAAAATGACATGATGACGAAACATTTCGTCATTTTATCCAACATAAACTACATTACGGTACCGATTCCCTAATACGCAACATCGGTCTTACATCAAATTCAACGGCTAATAAAATGAATGATACAGGCATAAAACTGTACATATCTGTCATAAATAACATCGATGAGACAAGATTCTCACCTTGCTGTTCAGCATCACCTGATTCTGTCGTCTTGCAGAAGGGGTCCTGCAGAAGTGCCCGTTTCGCGCGCGCGCAAATGTGTGACGTCAGAGGAGACAAGTGTTGTATTACTTCGCGGATTGTGTTACACTGCTCACAAAATAATCCGTCTCCGATGTTTATACGGCTTCATAAATCTATTTCAAAACTTAAGCTCAACGATGAAATCATGTATTTGAATGCTTCTAGGCGTATTTTCACATACTTTAGGGCAAGCCCCTTACCAAAAATTCTTGTAAGATCTTACAAGAAAGTGTCCTGTAAGATCTTGTAGGACAGTCTTGTAAGATTTTGGCACTTTTCTTGTAAGACTGTCCTACAGGATCTTACAAGATCCTACAAGACTGTCCTACAGGATCTTACAAGACTGTCCTACAGGATCTTACAAGATCCTACAAGACTGTCCTACAGGATCTTACAGGATCGTCCTTCAGGATCTTACAAGATCCTACAAGACTGTCCTACAGGATCTTACAAGATCGTCCTTCAGAATCCTACAAGATCTTACAAGACTGTCATACAGGATCTTACAAGACTGTCCTGCAGGATCTTACAAGATCCTACAAGACTGTCCTACAGGATCTTACAAGACCGTCCTTCAGGATCCTACAGGGTTGTCCTACAGGGCTGTCAATTAACACAGATAGAATAATGCTGGATGGTTGTGCAGGGTTGTCCAATATACTGCAGGTTTACGATGAAACGTTTCGTGTCGAATGAGATAGTCAACATAACAAATTATATGCATTCATTTCATACATTTTATTGTATAAAACAGAAATGTATAGACAGCTATACACACAAAACAGAAACGTATATACAGCTATACACACAAGGGATTATTATGTTGTCATGTCATACATTTCATTGTATAAAATAGAAACATTTATAGGGAATAGCAACCAGCACATGCACGTAGCATCCAAAGTCCAAGGCATCCATGTTTTTCTCAGCAGATCAAGTGTCTTTTATAACTTTTAGCTCCCCATTCAATTTTGATTTCATCGCGTCCAAAATCACCTTGCTGGTACAGGGAAACTTCTTCTGGCAGTAATCTATAAAAAATGAAAAGTCATCAAATTAGCAAAGAAATTGTTATCAAGTTATCCTGAAACTATTCAGAGGTTATCCTCATAATGGATAGAATGGTATAAAATTGTTGTGACATTAGCGTAAAAGTATGATTAGAGAAATCTTAAAAATATTACACTACATTCAACTGGCGTATTGCTGATATTAGTGAACGTGACGATAACCAGGATGATTTGCATTGAAATATCATAGAAATGTGATGTTACTGTTATTGGTGTACCCTCTGCAAAAACCAAACATGTGCCGCTCACTGAATAAAGATTATTTGGGTCCAGTAGCACCAAAGTCATTCAAGTCATTTGTTATTATTGTTAAATACACATTCTTGAATGCATGTTATGAGTATTATAAAGCAATATAAATTATGATACTTAAGCAGTATTCATGGATTTGAAGCAAAATATTTTGAAGTGGAATCCAGAATTATGGATCAACACTAAATGAAAACGCAATCACAATTGGAAAAAATATTGAGAATGATGTACACTAATATGATTTTAACAATGTTCGTCATCCAGTTGTATTGGTCATGTAATATTGCCTGATGCTATTTCCTCTTTGGCAAAGAAGTAATTCAACAATACGCTGCATGATTTCCATGATCACATGTCTGCTCCGAGTCGATGAAATGTGCGCCTCGAACATGTCCGATTGGTTGCATCTGAGGAGAAAAAAATTGTTTAAAACGTTTTAAATGAAATGAATGAATGAAATGTTCTCATTTTTCAAGATGTGGGTACAGATGTACAATTGAATTATGCAGCAATCCTTAGCCTTGGTCAAGAATAGTGCAATAAATAGACATTTAAAATATAGCCTGTTATCATGGTTATGGTGATAGGAAATCTAATCATAATTTATCCTGCTTTTCCTGGTCACATTTTTATCATAGCAAATATCGGTTATGCCAACAGTGTATTTGTTATCAATTTATTTTAATAAATATTCCTTTGCGATTTCATCAGAACTTTGATATGGAAATATTCTCAAATCTTCTGGAAATATAAGCAGGAAACGATAAACATTTCAAAACAACAAACTTCCTAGCAAGTTAAATCCTACTGTTTGACATGAACAGGAAATACACAAGCAGTGGTGTGATATAACCTATATATCTCACCCTCCGGGAGATTTCCTCCAGGGGTGCATGGCCAATCTTCACATGAGGTCCCCAAGCCTGGGCTTTTCCAGCTGACAATGCAACAATACACTGCCTTGATGAACCTGGGTAGATCTGAAAGGAATTTTAAGACAGATCGAGTTATGGATATTTCTTTGTGAATTCCAGGCTAAATGAGTCATTAATTTTGACTGCAAATATAAGTGCTGCAGTAGTTACTGAGAAGAGTATCAATTGTTTAATATGCCAAGTTTTTGAAGAGAAACATGTTGATAGTTAAAGCTCATAGAGGGTCCACATTACAACATTCTGAGTTTAACTAGAAATTAGAATTATTTTGCTAATTAAATGATAACATTATAATTATATTTATAACTTACTTACCATCACTACATGTAGCTTCACTCATCACCATCTGCAATACAGTTCTTTAAACCTCAATAGTTCCAGCTTAACATGAACAAATCAACTTTCTTTTTGCACTCTATCCTCTATGTTGTTGTTGTTCTCATATGACAGCATGGTGGCGCCACCAGTGGCCAATTAAAATATATCGGTACAGGGGAGATAACTCTCCTCAAATTGTGGAATTAATGCCAGCAAGTCATTGCTAATGTAATAGACTACCAGGAAAATAGAATATATATTATCTGTATATAATTGGTGATAAAGAAGAGGGTAGAGTATTCATTAATGGACATTTTTTTCTTGAAAATCATGTTAGAACTGATGTATTCTTCTAAAATTATTTTCTTCATTATGTCCAATTTTATTATAAAATCTTTGGATTGGACTGATTATTAATTAATTATTTATTAAACTTATTAATTTTATTATAAAATCTAAATTCAACAAGATTTCTTACACAAATATGATACTATTTTGATAACACTATGTAGAGATTGATATTATTGATATCTTTATTCTATTCGAATGAAAACCCATATGTCACTAATATGATCTCTGAAGTCTTATGTAAAGTTTGTGTATTTTTCAATTCAAGCTGTTGTTGTTGTTGTTGTTGTTATTCATTGAAGAATTCGTCGCATTTTGTCGCTGTATCCAAACACCAAAATAGTTATATTGATAACTTGTATCATCGTTTAGATAACATATTGAAAAACAAATGTAGTACTTTGACAGAATTTCCCAATCAGGTTTGAAGGTAAACTATTATCAGATAGATTTTTTTTAATTTTCAAGAACAATTTTCTTACTTGAGTGAAACAGATGAGGTTCTCCATATGATTGATTCAGTAGAGAGAAGTACAATTTTGGTATATATCATGATAATACGCCTGCCATTTTTAAAAGAGAAAGGGCTAACCATATCTTCAACTGTTGATCCAATGTTGTGGATATTTTGTAAAACTGTCTTGTAAAAATACTTTCCAAAAGCAAACTGATTTTTTGTCCTACAGGCAAACTTATTCTTACAAGATCATGTAGGACAGCTGTCCTGCAGGATCTTACAAGATCTTGTAGGACAGCCAGCTTTGTCCTTCAGGATCTTGTAAGATCTTACAAGATCTTGTAAGAAAATTTCAAATCCTACAAGATCTTACAAGATTTTTTTGGTAAGGGGCAGCTAACGAATGAAACCAAATACAAAATATGCAAATTTGTCACGCTATGTAAACACAATATTACGTTTAGGTTTGTGTGTTTGAATAAAACACATGAAATATGCGTTTAGTAATGTGTTGAAGATATCCGACAATTTGTGTTTAAATGCTAAACATGTCATGCTTTGTGCTTCTCTAAATGTTTAGGATTGTGATCTGAGTTAAACGCCTAAAATATTCGCGTTTAGGAATGTGTTTAAGAATGTGTTAAGATCCATGAATGTGTTTAAATGCTAAACATGTCATATACTTATGTGTTGCGGAATGTGTTTATATTCACAACATGTTTAATTTGTGATGTGTCAAAAGAAAAATGTGTATAGATTTTTAACACTTTCCTAAACACGTTTAGACCTAAACGTGTCATGGTGGTGTTTAAATCCTATACGCCACATTTACAGTGTATATATAACCCCATGCTATAAATCCACACCAGCATGGGGTTATATATAGAGACCCCATATTTCGACACTTCTCCCTAATACCACCGCCCACATCCCGCAAAACTCTTGTTTTGCGGGCCTGTGGAATTACGTATGTCATAGGAAAGAGAATATTCAACTATGTCGTCTCAGGAATGGACGTAGCAATCTGAAGAGACATTTATTTAATAATTTCCTTTCAGATACTACAAAATGTAACTGTGGGTATCATGACGAAACAGTAGATCATTTCGTTTTTCATTGCCCAAAATTTCATAACCCAAGGACTCATTTGCTCAACAATTTGTTTGCAATTTTCAAAGGTCACGAAATCCCTACACCAAAACTTTTGTTATTTGGCGATCATGACAAAGACGAAAATATAAATATTAAAATTCAGAAACTCTTATGAACCTACATCACAGAAAGTAAACGCTTTGATTAGGACAAATCTGAACAAAATAGATTTTGGATCCGCGAACTTGTTTAAATGATATTGATTCACGATCAGCGACCCGACGGAGAAGTCAAACTGTCCAGTGACACCCCGAGTCTCTTCATAATACAGATATATGTATGTATTTATTTATTTTTATTTATTTTTTTTATTTAGAATTTCCTTTATTATTATTATTATTACTTTCACCTCTTTCCAAGGCTTACCTCTCCGAGCCGATCATAATGTATGTTATACTGTTAAATTAAATTCATACTTGTACTTTTTTGCTGTATGCGGGAGACACAATTATAAGCTTGCCTTAATGTGCTCCCCACTAATTGTGAATGTAGATAAATACTATTTAAATCAAATTGATGCTCAGGCCGTCCGTGCGCGATCAACGCCAATCCGACTAACAGACTGAAAATGGCACCATAAAATGTATGCGAAATTTACAACGCTTCTGCCAGGCTGATTTCCTTCAATTTTCGATTATTTCCTGCAAATTTATATTGATAAATTCTACTCTTCTCTTGTTGGTTATGTTATAAGTCTCTCCTGTCTCCCTAAGATCATCCTATC